>JAODXP020001196.1:0-21736 GCA_027497455.2 Sardinella longiceps | reverse complement strand
TTCTTTATGGCCTGCTATTACGGTACAGTTCATGACATCAATACCACTGATTATTATGTTGTGAATCCAGGAGGATTTTGATCCTCAAACACAAATTACTTGGTGATGACAGATCTTGGAGACCTTGCCAGGAAATTATAGTAATATTAAAAGTTAATTAGTTAATAATTGTAAAGGTCTCCCTTTTGTCATTGTTTAACCTACCTCTAACAGTGACTGAAGCTGGGTCTGAACGTTGTCCATCATCACAGGAACATTGTAGATTGATAGGTGCCGATAACTTGTCCTTGCCTGCCCATCTCATCAGTTGTCTACCAGTGAGGATGAGTTGACATGAAGGGGTTTGATATGATTGTTTTCCAATCTCCAGTAAAGAGAAGTGACACAGTGACCCAGGACCACACTGAGACCCCTCGCATCTAAACTCTACTGACTCTCTCACACCTATAATGTTTGCCGACACCCTCATCTTTGGGTAGAACACTGAAAATGTAAGGTAACAGAAAATTCATTTTAATTGTTGGTAATGGTCTGGTGCTAATATTGATAGGCCTACCGTATGCCTTCTTTTCAACAAATTGAAGAACTCCACTCAGAGCATGCTTTGTATTACTAAAAGATGCCATTTATACAAGTATTTCATTACATAAACTACAATATATTGTTAAGTCATTTAACTTTTATAGCAATAAGTTTATTATAAGAATATAGTCACCATCCTCAGGATTGTTCAGTTGAAAAACAGTCACATATTAATGTAAATATACAAAATACTAAAAAAAAAAAAAAAAAAAATCCTTCACAGATACTAGAGCATCTGTTATGACAGCAATGTAATGTGTTATAATTTATTTTTAATAGCTTTTGCCTTCAGGCAGTGTGGGATAGTAAAAAGGTGGCTTCACCTGAACTGAAATAATAAGTTAATTATCACAACAACAATGACGCTTCAGGTGACTATTCTCCAACAGTCGTTCCTACCCAAGACGTAACAACCATGGCTGCATTTGAATATAACGGTCCCTTTTAAAATTATGGATATTGTGACCTGTGTAAGCCAATGATCATGGAATAGCCTTGTCATTTAACTCTCTGGGGAATAAGGACTAATTTAATCGTCAAGCTCATGGGCAGTTGTGACAGCTGAGTAAACCAACTGTACATATTTAATATGAATAACAATTCTTTTTAAACTGACCTTGAGCTTCAATAAAATCCAATGGATCTAGTCAAGAGAAAAGAAATAAATTGTTTGTATGTTTTAATGTCAAAATATGGCCAAGCATACCGTATTTACTGACCAGGACTTTTGGATTAAAACAATTTAACTGTTTTTACTTAATAAAACAGCAATATACCATATAAGTATGTATGCTCCACACAACTTTAAAAAATGTAGATATAAAACATTTTAAACTAGACTAGAAAAGCGCTGAGAGAGCGCAGAACTCCGCTAAGGCAATGTGGTCACAGACACAATATACATTCCAGATCATGTTCTGGATCACCGATCGCCACCAAAATCGAATCAGTTCTTGCTTGTCCCAACATACACATTGTCCGAAATCCATGCAGTACTTTTCGAGTTATCCTGCTGACAAACAGACAGACAAACCAACGCGACCGAAAAACATAATCTCCTTGGCGGAGGTAATAATAATAATCATGCAACAATCAATGCGCAACATTGAAGCATAACAGTTTATAAAAGTAACTTAGACATAAGATGACAGAGAATTGGCCAACTTACTGTATAGGTGCATAATAAACATGATGTTGTACCAGAGGTCCACCATGGTAGTATGACCTGCCATGTAACTGAATAACCTGAAAAAGAATGACAATGAAGTTTGTCATCTGAGACCAGTAACAGAAAGGGAAGTTGACTGAGAGGGTTGACTGAGAGGGTTCATTAAAACCACAAATCTCAAAGACAGATGCATTTCCATGATGCCATTATCTGTTTTTCTATCGTGGTACATACATGTAGTTAGAGCTCTTTTATCGTTACCTCCGCCAAGGAGGTTATGTCTGTTTGTCAGCAGGATAACTCGAAAAGTACAGCACAGATTTGGATGAAATTTTCGGACAATGTGCAGTGTTGGGAAAGCTACTCAGTAAATGTAGCAAGCTAAGCTACCAGTTACTCCACATCATATGAAGCTTCACTACACCAAAGCTACCGGAAGACAAAATGTAGCAAGCTAAGCTATGAAAAAATGTCAGAAGTAGCTTAACTATTGTGAAGCTTCTTTTAAATTCACAAAAAAGGCCTATAAATAAATTCTGTGATCCAACCAATTGTACAAGTGATCAAACTATCAGGTCTCTCAAACAGACATACAATAGTAAAAGCGCTCAGACAATGTGGTCACTGAAGGTGTTTTGGATCACCGATCGCCACCAAAATTGAATCATTTCTTACTTGTCCCAACACACACATTGTCCGAAGATTTCATTCAAATCCGTGCAGTACTTTGCGAGTTATGTTTGTACACAGACAAACACACAGATGAACAATGAAAACATAACCCCCGTGCCGGAGGTAGTCACTAATTCTATCTAAATGTAGCCTACTTTTATATGAGTAAACTTTTTTTTTTTAATTAAACTACATCAAATTGACACATGGTAGATGACACAGTTGATTTTCATTATGGACACTTTTTTTTAATTATGGCACCTGTCAGGCAATAAATGCATCACAGTACTGTAAAGAACTGATCCTCCGTGCATGTGCATGGCCTAGATCAGGGGTACTCAACTGGCGGACCTGGGTCTGGATGCGGACCCAAACGCAATGTCATCCGGACCGAGACCAAAGCTGTCTTTAATAAAGATTATTATTATTATTGTTATTATTATATTAACAAAGCATGGGCACTTGGAAAAGAAATATCCCCAAAATAGAGAGGTGAGAACCAGAAAAATAAATCAAATGCAAGAATCATATCAAGCGTCGCGAACTGTGATAGGTCAGCAACCCAGCAAGAGCACACGACTGAAGCGCCACTGCGAGTGGCATGGGTCTTAGGCAAGCACTAAAAACCATTCTCTGACGCCGAAGTTGTGAAGGAATGTATGAATGAAATAGTGATCGCTATGTATGAGGGAACCCAGTTTAAAGATGACATTACCCAAAAAATAAGCCTCGGACCCTGGAAACATCGGAAATTTGGTGAGTGGACCTTTTCCATTTGTAGTTGAGTACCCCTGGCCTAGATGAAAGACTTGCTGTTGTGAACTGATGCCCTGAAAATGTAGCTAATGGGAAAGCTACCACACTACATGGGGAAAAAAGTAGCTACACTACTGAAAAGCTATCAGATTCAGAAAATAGCTACACTACAGCCAAGCTACTCAGAAATGTAGTTAAGCTAGTAGTTTCACTACTTGTAGCTAGCTACTGCCCAACGCTGACAATGTGTATATTGGGACAAGCAAGAACTGATTCGATTTTGGTGGCGATGTATATTATGTCTGTGATCACATTGCCTTGGTGGAGGTCTGCACTCTCTGAGCACTTTTTTCTGCTTTGCTTTATGTTAAACACTTACAGTACAACACTCAACGTAAAGCTCAACAACCTTGTGTGAATAAATGAGCAGCATACAGTTTAGGAGTGGCTCGAGTTCCCTTTCTTCACATATTTTTTGGGGAAAAACTCAAGAACAAAACCACCGTAATATGGAGCCTTCACTATGATGGACCGTAAGACTTCCTGTTTGGATGAGGTTAAGTGTTTGGTGGCTGGCATGCAGTAGGGTGTATTGTACACTCAATTATTGCCACCGGGAACCGGATACTCTCTTTGTGGATTACCGAATCTGCATTCTACTGATTATTGTGACTTTTATTGTGATTATTGTGACTTTAAGTTTAAATAAACTTTTGGATAGATGTCATATCTAATAGATAAATAAATAAATAATAATCTCTGTAAAATAGTTTGTCTTTTAATTCTGACATTTAAAAAATAGAACTAAAAAATCTAATAATGGTGACTGACCTGAATCAGACAAAGCTTATTCTGATTCAATGTTCAGTAGTGAAGGAAAAAGTTTTTGTGACTGTAAACATATGGTTTCAACTAGCCTATATATATCATGGACATCATGATAGGAGAGATGTTTCTTCTCTGAATATAAATAAACATACTGAATGTGACCACACTGCATCTGTGGAGTGTGGAGGCCCACTTCACACAGCCCCCATGGTGTGTGTTCCATCTGTGGTGCTACTGTGTCACGCTTGAGTGACGCTGCTACTACCAGCTCCAATTTTAACTATAAGGAACATTTAATTCAACTGTTCCCCACATACTTGCCTGCTATATTAAATATAGGCCTTACGTCTTGTCTAGCTGACATTTGGCTACAGTGCGGTCTGAGAACCAGGTCTCACAGAGGTGTATAACTTCTGATAAGCTAATGTGGGTTCTGACTTACATGCAAACCCCAAGCCGTTTGAATAGGGATTTGCGCCTCTCTCTGTGAATTAGCTGCTGTTGTTTCTTTTGTTTGTTTGTTTTTGTGAATTTACTTCACTCATATCAAATATACAGAGTTATTAACTTTCTCGTCGGTCAATTTGAAATACAGCATTTTTTTCTTCTAATGGAAAAACAGAGCTGTCATGTTCAAGATTCAAGAATTTTATTTGTCACATGCATAATTGTTAGTACAAAAAGCAGTGAAATGTAGTTTGGGGCTGAACTCCTTCTGTGCAAGCAAGCATCATTAATAGTAATAAATAAGAAAAGTTTGTGTGAGGTCATGCATTAATAAACCGCATGGCTTGTGGAAAGAAGCTCTTCCTTAATCTCTCAGTTCTTGTTCTGATGGAACGGAACCGCTTTCCAGAAGGCAGTCTTGCAAAAACATTATGACTGGGGTGGTGAGAGTCCTTGATGATCCTGTTTGCCCTGGTCTGACATCGCCTGGAATATAGTCCCTGTAACCCTGGGAGATTGGACCTGGATATCCTTTCAGCACAGCGAATCACTTTGTGGAGGGTGGATTTGTCTTGAGATGTGCAGTTTCCATACCACGTAGTGATGTTCCCAGATAAAACAGATTCAATAGTGGCAGTATAGAAGGACTTCTGTAATTCAGTAGAGATCCTGAATTTCCTAAGCCTCCTAAGGTGGAGACGCTGCCTTGCCTTTTTCACCACAGAGGAGATATGTGGTGACCATGACAAATCCTCTGAGATGTGAACTCCAATATACTTGAAGCTTCTTACTCTCCACATCTGCACCATGGATTCTGAGTGGATTGTATGGCTGTTTCTCCCTCCTGAAGTCCACCACCAGCTCTTTAGTTTTGGTGACGTTGAGCTCTATGTTGTTTTCTTGACACCATGACGACAACATCTCAACTTCATTACAGTAGGCTGACTCATCATTGTTGGAGATGAGTCCAATCACCACTGTATCATCAGCAAATTTAACAATAGAGTTGGAATTGTGGGAGGCAGAGCAGTCATGGGTATACAAGGAGTACAGCAGTGGACTTAACACACAACCTTGGGGAGCACCAGTGCTGAGGGTAATTGAGCTGGAGGTGTAGCAGCCAATCTTCACCGCCTGAGGTCTGTCTGTCAGGAAGTTGAGGATCCATGAGCAGAGGGAAGGATTAAGGCCAAGATTTTCCAGCTTGATGACAAGTTTAGTGGGCACAATGGTGTTAAAGGCCGAGCTGTAATCAATAAACAATAGCCGTGCATAGTTTCCTTCCCTTTATCCAGATGTGAGAGAGTGGAGTGAAGGACATGGGAGATTGCATCATCGGTGCTCCTATTTGACCGATAGGCAAACTGGAGAGGATCTAATGAGCCTGGGAAACTAGCACAGATGAGGTCTTTAACAAGCCTTTCGAAACACTTCATTACAATTGAAGTCAGTGCAATGGGGCGATAGTCATTTAGACAGCTGGGGTTGACTTTCTTTGGAACAGGAATGATGGTGGATCTCTTAAAGCAACTAGGAACTGAATTTTCTAGGGACAGATTAAAAATTGTTGTAAAAACAGGTGCAAGCTGATCAGCACATGATTTTAGTATCTTCCCTAGAATGCCATCAGGACCAGGAGCTTTCCTGCTGTTGACTCCCTTAAAAACTCTTCTCACATCATGCTCTGAAACAAGCAGTGGAATAGACTGTGGGCCTGTGTCAATAGTGCTGTAACATGCATTTTCAACTATAGATGCGTTATTGTGGGAGAGTTCATTACTGACCTCGAAGCGCCCATAAAATGCGTTGAGATAATTCACAAATGTTTGGTCCACACATGTTGTCATGTTATTCATGTTAATGAGCTCCGTAATGACTGATAACACGTATTACTTAACACTATGGCTGTGTATAAGTCAGATGATGCCAAAACATATGGCATTGATGCAGTGTTGCACCCAATTGTGGAGGAATTGAAAGGCCTAGAAAAAGAAGGAATTTTCTTGGAAGTCGGCAATTTCAAGGGGGTGGTTAAATTTTCTGTTGTACAGGTGTTAGGGGACAATTTGGGACTCAATGGCATCCTGGGGTACACTGAAAGCTTCTCGGGTAATTATGTCTGCCGGTGGTGTAAAGTGCACAGAGAAGTGCAACGAAAACAAACTACTCTAGACCCTGAGTTACTGCGCACCATTTCGAGCCATCGGGATGACTTACTCACAGCAAATGCATCGCTGACAGGGCTCAAGAGAGACAGTGCTCTTAATACATTGTCCTACTATCATGTTGTTGATAATGTGGCCCCTGACATCATGCACGACATCCTGGAGGGTGTAGGTCCATTTGAGGTCAAGCTTGTCTTAAGCGCTTTGATTGATCAGAAACTTCTGAGTTTAGAGAAGCTGAACTACCGTATTACCAGCTTTGATTATGGCTTCTCAGATAGTGTGAACAAGCCATCCCTCATAAGTAAGAATGACCTAAAAAACCTAGATGGGGCAATACGTCAGTCAGCAGCGCAAACCTGGTGCTTGCTCAGGTGGTTACCAGTTTTGATAGGGGATTTGATACCTGAGGGGAATCGTGAGTGGGAACTCCTACTGATGCTGCTGCTGTGCATGGAATTCATTTTTTCCCCATCGATTACACTAGCAGGGACCTTCTTCCTTGAGAAAATGATACAGGAGCACCACAGTCTGTTTCTGGAGATTTTCCCACACTTGCACCTTAAGCCAAAGCATCATCTCATGGCCCAAAACTGTCGTAATGGCCCCAGCTGTTTTATTGCCCTCGGGTAGTGAAGCATAAAATGATGCTACCCAAGTGTCACCCTGACAGTGTAACAAAAGGGGAGAGATGGTGAAGCTCTACCAAAACAACGACGGACGAAAAATATATTAAACCTGTTTATTAAGTAAAGTAGCTAACATCAAAAAAAAGTGATGTATAAGACAGAAAGATGGACTAGGGTTAGTAGGCACGAGAGCTGACCCACGTAATTTATTTCATCAGTAGACTAATATATATGACAACTAAAGCAGCGCGGTAGCTGCACGGTTCACCGCTCAGAAACCGGGCAGGAATGACCTAACCTGTTAACATGCCTAATATATACATGTATGATAACTAAAGTTTATTGCTATCCCACTGATAAACTTGCTAATCGATAACTAGCATTGGTACAAAGCAATTACACTCACTATCAATTCAGGCTGGACGTTTGCCATAATTGTCAGTGGTTTGCACTAACAGTGTCATAGACAATAGAGCACATGGCTGCTTCTAAAATGAATTCAGAGCACTACATCTTCAGTTTGATGATAATTACTTATCAAAATAAAAACGAGGACATTCATGGCTATCTCTAAACTTGACAGCTATTTAAGATTTATATCACTTCCTTATGCCAGAGTAGCCATTTTATAACCATACTCACCTTTTTCAATGCTAGGTCGCCAAATCTCACCGGCTTCTTCAAAAAATAGGTTGGAGGATAAAGGAGAAATCGCTCCGAATGTCTCTTCTCGTCTAAGCAGTTTACCTTAGATTAACAACTTTGACAATAACATTCCAAGACATAATTAACACAGCCAATTAGCATCAAACTGTTGCTTAACCACCTTAAAGGGCCCATATCATAAAAAAAACAATCACTTTTATGACTTTTGGCTTTATGTGTTTGTTGAGTCTATACTGCCTCTACACACAAGTTTGATGAAAAGTCTCAATCCCTTACATGAGACTTTGCAAAAACACTGATAACAATATTATATGTGGTGTTTCGCATGGCAAAAAAAATAGTCACCATCAGTCCATTACCCAGACATACCGTCACCCTGACTAACCTGTATCAGTTGAGTTAGGTCTTAGGCTCTCTGCTTCATTGAGTCCGGACCCTCCACTCACACCTGCTTCCACCATGTCACTGGATGACTCTTGCCTGAAAAGATTAGCCATAGAATACAAAAGAATTACATCACGTTCAAAATGTTTCCTCAGACAAATAGACAGCAGCATTGGTAGGCGGCGGTTAAGTTTGGGACCAATTGTGATACAACAGTCGTACCTCCCCTCAGATGTGTTGAGTCCTGTACCCTGATCTGTACCCCGACCTGCTTCCACGATGTCAGTGGCCACAGTGGTTGACTCTTCCCTAAGAAGTCATAGTCATAGAATACAAAAGAATTCTATCTTGTTAAGACACTTAGAAGTAAGACTCAGTGCCTTTTGGCTACAACAATCATACCTTCTCTGAGCTTCTCTGGGCCCTCTATCTCCCTCAGTTTCCACCACGGCAGTGGCTGCGGCAGTTGACTCTTGCCTGAGAATATAAGAGCATTAGCAATAAAATACGAATTGATCAGAATTCATACACAAGGCTTGTTAACAAATGAAAACAATGTGAAAGTCATAAAATATAAATGAATGAGCAAAAAAGAGAGGAAAAAAAAACCCAACAACCTGCAGCTTGCCATATGAGGCCTCATTAGGTGGAATTGCACCATGATGCTGCAGTGCATGCATTCCACCAACGGTCCAGCAGACGGTTCAGGGATCTGTAAGGGATACTAAAGTTATTCAGAATTTAGACTCTGTCCGGGCTGTTATATTTACCAATTTTGATTTCAGACATGATGACAACAGGCAGACACTTAATGACAACAACTTTGGACACTTAATGACATTTCAGATACTTAATTGTTACACTCGGGTATTGAACCCGGGTCTCTCTGGTGAAAGGCGGGAGAAAACCCACTGAGCTACCAGGCAGGCAGGTCTGATTCAGAAGCAGGTAAACCAAAGTCTTAAAAATGTTAAAGAGTTTATTTCCAGGTAAGATATCAAAAGCTCAGAGGATCCAAAAAGACAAAAAAGAAGGCGATAAATCCACAAAAGAACAGAGGCAATAGTGAATGAGTCAAAATCCAATCAAGTCCTGAAGAACAGGTAATCCAAGCCTCAAACAAAAAATAATCCAAGTAAGGCAAAAATCCAAAAAGGCATTTAAACAAAGGAGCAGAAAAGAAATCCAGGAACAAAACAAAAACCAAGAAACAAGGAAACAAAGAACAGCGCTGCAAACTTACTCAGAAAACGGTGAAGACTCAGCAAAGCAAACCAGAAAACACAGGGTTTAAATACTCTAACATAATAGGATAATAAGGCAAACACATGACCCACTTAACAGAAAACAGGTGAACAGAATCAACAACAGACATCACCAGAGACAAAATTCGCACACAGAAAACTAACTTTGGCGACATCTAGTGGTAGGCCAAAAAGGTCGTAGACCATGACACTTAATGATAACAGTCATGACCACTGTTAAGTGTCATTTAATGACAGGTTCATGATAGCACCCTTATGTCACCCCCTTCAAGTAAAGTGTAACTAAAGCAATTTTATGTCAATCATTATTACCAGCAATTTTAAATATTCATAACAGTTTGACCAACACCCCTTCACAATAACACAAAACTTGCCTCCAGTGTAATACTTGATTGCAGTGGCCTAATGTAAATAATAGCCTGCCCGATGGCCACTTCGGGGCTTCTCAAGTATCGCACAGTGTACCCGTCCCCAATGCAGGGCAAAACAACAAGGTCCCTGCAGCGGCTTGCCCCAAGGATTCTCAGGAGTTCATATCCCCCACACGGGGCGAGCTTGGGGAAGGCTCCGTACAATAAATTGTTGAACTCCTCCGAACTGTTTTCGTTTCCTGTCAAATTACACAGCAAAGTCAGACAATGTCTGGTTGTCTGTGAAGTCCCTATGTTGAATTTGTATCAAAAGCATATTGAATGTGTAAACCTGTTTATGACACTGGGTTACCAATTAAACTGAAGTTGTGTGAGGATGTGAGGGCAAAAGTGATGTAACTTGAAACATAAATACTTACCAAGGCAACTCTATCCTAACCTTACTGTACTGTACTGTACTGTACTGTACTGTACGTGAACATAGTACTAAAGATACGAGCAACTTTGGTCCAACTTATATAGTATTTTATAGGTATAGAATAGGCACTGACAGCTAACACAAATGGCAAAACTTAAAACTTACCACGAAATTGTAGCCTCTTTTCTCCGAGGCCTGCCCCAGCCAGCTGCTCCTTCTCACGCCTGCTGGGGACAGTGCTCTCGGAGCAATTGGAAAGGCAGCAGAAGGTGTGTGTGTACGACGCCGAGTGGTGAGCCTGGAGAGCCTGGCCCCTTCTCGGAGTGAACCTAGGAGACCTCACAGGATATGGCTGGAAAAGCCTTCTCACTTCAGCTTTCAAAATAATAAAAGAAAAATTGAGATCATACCTCCCCCCATAATGTCAGTGATTGGACACCCAATCAACCTCATGAAACTTCATAATAATGTGAAGGCAAAAATGATAATAATCATAATAATAATAATCATAATCAATATCATCTAAAAAGTAAACTTACAGACAACAGGGGTAACAACGGTATTGTTGGTGGAGCCCCTATCTATATTGACAGAATGAAAGAAACTATTTTAATATTTATGTTTTGTTTAAAATACAATAACAAGCACTTCATGGAATTTACACAACAAATCTCAGTTTCGATATCAGTAGTTGTTGGATACGTCAAACAACAGACACGCCGCAGAGACCTTTACATCTTAAAATGCTTAGCCTATGACTAGGCTACTCACTGTGGCCGTCAGCCCTGATGCTCGCGCTAGCGTGTACCGCTCAAGCCTCCTTCTACATCGACAGAGAGAAACTTCATTTTCTTTTCATTTTACAAGAAGCCTACTACATCACCTTCAAATTGATGTTACTTTCCACACCCGTATTAAGACAACAAAACACTATTTATAGGATTTTAAAAGAAATCTGAATGTTACATACAATTGACAGGCTATTGGTTCTAGCATTGTCTGGACCTTGATACACAGCGAAGTAAAACTATCTTCTGCTCATGTTTATTGAAACCAGGAACATATTTTAGTAGAAACATCATGTTAACATACCTTGCCTCTCCAACCTGTCAGCGGCCTCTCTAAGCATAGCAGCCAGGTTCATCTCCATTGTTGCGTTTTCTAGCGTAGAATCTCTATCGGCTTTGATCTGTCAAAATCCTTTGAAGTTCAGACTTTATCGCAATATTCCAGAATGTTTTTCTTTATCGGCGGCAAAAATCTGTTACCGCTGGCCAATCAGAACGTGCGAATTTGCATATGGAATGTCACAATTTCTCCTTCGGAATTTGTCACAAATTTTCCTTCAGAACCTTTTGAAAATGATATTGAATAATTTTATTCATAAAAATATGCAATAAATATTGTAAATGATATTGAATAATTTTATTCATAAAAATATGCAATAAATATTGTAAATATTAACGGTTAATTAATTAATTATTTCATAAATTATTGAATAGGAATGAACATTTATTGGCAAATTGTTTTGAAAAATAAATTGAAAATTATATTGTATTATTAAACTTTGAATGTATTTAATGACCATTACATTGTCAATTAAAATAAAAGATTGATTGATGGATACAATGAAAGAAGTGTCACAAAAAATCCTCCATATATATTAGCCTATAATTGCCTCGGTTTCATGTACTCGCTTGAAATGATGACATGGAGATGAGAGGATGTGTTCAACTATTTACATATTAGCCTACATAACCCAAACAATTCATAGCATATTTTATTGATTCAGGTTTTATATGTGTGGACAGGTCCATGGCGCCGTTGTTCTAAAAGCGAGCTAAAAATCTAACAACGTTAGCCTACTAGCTTCTCAATCGTATCGTATTTCGATTGCATTTTCAAATAAATGTTTTGTTTTGTACTCTAATTCTTTCTTCTAGCTAGCGTTAGCTCCCAAGTGTAGATCACATACAGTATGACGAGAGAAGAGAGCACGGTCTGGCACGGCGCTAACGTTAGCTGCTAACTAGCTATGTCTGTCAGTCGAATTAAGATGACAACCTTAATGTCAGTAACCTGCCTCCCGTGCAGATGGATGAATTGAATACACGAGTGTCTGCGAAAGCTAGACTACAATGTCAGTGCATGTTATCGGAATAAAAAAGTATAGCCAACTTACCAACATAATCTTCCTGGCAAGATGTCACCATCGCTGAACACTAGTAGAGCGGCGTGCACCGTAGATAGCCTTCTTCTGGAATGAGAATGACATCATACCCAGTGTCCCTTGCGAAATTGTTCACGATTGGCCGGCAAATGTTGGGAATAACGCCCATATGGGCGTGCTCGTAATAAGGCGGCACCGTCAATACTGCAGCTGGACCCTTCTCGCCTAAACAAGCATTCAAGTAAATAAATTTGAACTTTAGTCTTCGATGGTCAAGGGCTAAAGCTACACCTCTTTCTTTGAGCAGAAAGTGCAGGTGGGTAGGTAACATTAGCTATTGAAAATAGTACAGATAGATATTATAGCAAATAGACTAGAGTCATTCCAAAGTAGCCCTACATTTCTTTAATCCCATGTGCTGATTTGCCTTTTCCATTGATATGAAGATATCTTATTGACAAGAAGGTGTCTGCAATTCATCTCTACAAAACTGAAACAGGCTACAGTCAGCTACAGCCTAATAATGCCTGAAACGTTTGTGTTACTGCAGTTAAGCATAGTAAACTGTCATTACTAACATGTTAGGATATTATACACATTTTCTGTGGTCAATCGAAAAGATTGTGAAGAAACATTGTCCTTTATAATGTGCAAGCACTACCTTAATGATAACCGAACCTCTCCTAAGACCTAGCCTAGAACTCTAGACGTACCCCTTATGATATAGTCTGGCATGTCAGGCTACCTAAGACCTGAAGTTGAAGAGATTCTGACAATGGGTCCAGCGTCAATTTTATTGTAATTTTTAGTAACAACGATTGTTTGTAAGCCAACTGTTTGCTTATGTAACAGAGTTAATGAAATGTAGCCTAACACACAACGCAAAGAAGAGTACAGCCGCTACACTTACAAGTGATAGCCTACGATTTGCTTCAACTTCTGCTGCTGATAGCTAGGCTACACTATAGCAGATGACATGTTTCTTATTAAGAATTTCACAGTTGGATTTATAAAGTCAATATTCTGCAGCATGCCCAGACAGGAACAAGGTAAGATTTATTCAAAAAGTGGGTTGACAACTATTATCTGAAGTTCTATGATCTAAAATAAGCCATCTGAAGGGGATTTTGCAGCGTTTTCTGACATTGCTGCTTAGCTGGTGTTTACATTCCGAGGCGGGTCCTATTGAACTCTTACTCGATTGGTTGATTTTTCCAAGGACTCAAAATGACGACATTTGATTGGGTTATACCTATAGATTTCCTTGCATATGCCCGAGGAAAATAATGATTAAAACCTACTGTTTTTGACGATATATGATCAAACCAGAGCTGCCAACAAATTTTGTTAGGCTTAATACCATTTGTTTATATCACAGATGAAAAGTTGTCTACTCTTCTGATGTTTTTTACAAAACAACACGAAAAACGCCCTCGGCCCACCGTCTATGTGTATGGCATAATGTTTCAAACATTCTGTATGGGCAAGTATGTCTGAGTTTCATGTGCAGTTCACACTGAAATGTCTTTTTTTTCTTTTGTGGTTGTTTGTTTGATACATGAACAGTTGTACATGGCTGCATCAGCAAATAAGGTCAAAGTGCACCTTTCAGTATAGCCAAACATTCTGGAGTGTATAGCTGTACTTTGATCCCTATCTGGCCAGGGACTATCTGAAGTTCAGGACATTGGTTATACTGCCGTGTCAGTACCATATGTTTATATTCTGTAGCCTGTCTTAAAATGTTAAAGCAGCACCTTGCAGTCCTATAGTTTTTTTATTATTATTTTTTTTAAGGGACACCAGGCAAAGTTTGACTGTTAATTTACCAGCCTCGAAGTCACTTCAATGAATAAATGGTTCATTACGGGGTGACCGATGGCTCTCTCGTCTCGACTCAGCATTTGTTTCCCATTTTGTAATCCCACTTTGCAGAATGGCAAGTGTTGGGTCCACGAAATAGAATCACATTTGTCAGAGTATTCCATGGTCTTTGCTGTTAACAGTCAATGACAGTTAACAGCAAAGACCATGGTATACTCTGACATTATAGAAGTAGTAGTGAATCTCTTAAATCACGGCACTTTATGGTTTCGTTACGTTTTCTCTAAGGACAGATCGGCGATCTACCAGCTCAAAAATGGCGGCTGCTTACTTCGGATTTGTCTATACATGGAGTTTTAAGATCCAGCCATGGAGATGCTTTTAAACAGCTTTTGCCAGCATTAGCCACCAGGTGTCAGTACATAGCAAAACAAGATGGCTCATGTTTATAGTGAACTCGAGACATAGTTGATAGCCATACTATGCTATTTTTTCTGCTTTAAAACTCAATTCATTGATGATATATAAGGTCTATTTGGCAGGTTGGTAATCTATGTCTATAAATAGTATACTTATACCTCTCCAGCAACAAAGTATCAGAATCTTGTGAACTTGTGGGTTGTATTTTGTTGGGTTGGCTGTCTGATTTGTATTCTTAGTGCTACGCTGGTCAGATAGTTTTATTTTATTTCACTTTTTAATTCTCAAGTGGTATTTTTGCAGTGCATGTATAGAACAAGTAGTAAGGGTGACTACCTATTCTGACAGGGCTTAACTCTCTCTGCTGACACTGAATGACTGAGTTTTCTCTAAAGCCACTTTCTATTCTCAGGACTAATACAAGTTTCTGTGGTTACCTCTTTCTCGTGGGAATCCAGGCTTCTCTTGCTTCCAACTCCCCAAGCAGGACTTGGCACTTGTTCACATTTCCAAATATACCATGTACCTGGTTTCATAACCATGCTTGACTGGCTAGCCAACTTACCTGACACATAGAGAAAAAGAGGAAAATGAGAGGTAAGATACAACAATTTGCAGCTCCATGATAACTAGCAATAGAAATGCCACATACGGTTTGACCATGTCATGCTGTATATTCTGATCATGCTAATATGGTCAAAACCATGGACAATTTGTGGTCCATCACTAATCTACTGACTTCATTGGGCCTCTGGCAGATGGGTTTAGCCCATGGGTCTTTTTCTTCCCCAAAAGAAAATGATATGGCTACAAATAGCCTACTGTGAAAGGGAGTTTTTCCTTGCCCGTTACTCATGGGGGCTCCTCATGCCACCTGTAAAGCGCAGTGAGGCTACTGATTTTTTATTTGGTGCTCTACAAGTAAAATGTAATTGAATTATACACAAACACACTTATCAGAAGGCATAATTTTCTGTATTGAAAATTCTTGTTCTTTATTGAGTGTATGTGATATTCTGAGATACTGAATTCTGCCATCATCAAAATGAACACAAATAATTGCTTGAAATATTTAGGCACAAAAATGTACATAGCCTACATCCAAATCTCAGGACAAATACACACAAACTCACACAAACATATACATGGAAAGAGACCTAGTCTTTAATAACACGATTAAGTGAGCCAAACCAACAGACTCGGTGTGGGACAACCAGGAGTCCTTTATGAGCACAAACCTGATGACTGAGTTGTTGCCATTTTAATGTTATAATAATTTGTGCCAGGGCTGGACTGGGACCAAAAAATGGCCCAGGCTTTTTTGGCCATGGCGGCCCACCATGATTTTATTCAATAATAATTTCATGGCAAGCTAAAACAACACTGTAAGTTGGACACATTGCATGAAAATGAGAGATTTAATTGGACTACAATATCCTACTAGAAAATGATGCATAAATTATGACAGGCCCGGCCCAAAAATGACAGTCAGTCCACCGGGCATTGCTCTGTATGCCCAAGGCCAGTCCATGCCTGATTTGTACCATAGCAACTATTTAACGGACCAGATAAGATAATGTAAAAACATGCTTGATTCAGTCTGACTCCTGAATTGCTTCAACAGTGGAAAGAATCACATTGTTACAAAATCTATCATCCAAATACACGTAACAACTGAACCCATGACAACAGTCAATATCCTCGGATTATCCATGACTGGTACTAATGTTCCATCGTATCGATATCGGTTTAATAACCAGTCCGTCCCCAGCTTTCAGAAGCAAATCATTATTTCCCAATACCAAGCATTACCATTAATAGTCTGTTACATCTTTTGCAAACTAAAAAGCCATTGGAACATAAGTGAACCTACCATGCAGTCATTGCACTTATCTTTTCATATAAGGCAAAATTCTGTCAACTGTTATAGTTATCAGTCTAAAATACAACACAGATGCTGTATCAGTGCATCTGCAGCAGGCTATAGGTCATGTCCTGCTGTTTAACTCCAGGAGTTGTGTAGTTCTGCACCAAGCTGTAGGTCTGGTCTTGCTGGTTGGAGACACTTTGGGTGTCAGATGTTGAGCAGTACACATGATATGGGTTTACCTGACAATGCAAGAAGAGCAAAGGTGGATGAGGCAAATAAATACACATAACGTTGAAGGTCAAGAGACTGTCTTAGGACATTTGCAACATTTTGCTTTTATATGATACATAAAAATCCTTTGGGAGCTGCTCCTTAATTTGGATGTGTGTAGGACTTTAGATGAAATAAATACACCTACATCTCTTAGTACAACATTACTCTTATATACTATGCACTCACTTCATCCTGTTCAGCAGGGGTTTCCTTAACATCTGAAAAAATGAATAAACAAATGTCACACACACTGGTAAACATACATATTCACAGTATATTTCTCCTGTGACGATAACAATGTTTTACCTGGTGCTGTGCTCAGGGGTATTGGGGTAACCATAGTATAGGTCCCACTTGTGTCATTAAATACCTAAAGGGAGAAAATGCAAGTGAAATTTCACTGTCTTCCTTGCAGTAATCCAGAGTACCCAAGAGAGTATGCATACTTACTGTCTTATGTGTAATGTCCAAGGGATTATCTGAAGCACAAGAAGAAACAAAGTATTCTGTTGGTTAACATGTACTGTATACCTCATATACAAACATGTAAAGGTGGCTGGGAATGTAGGAACGTACTGTGTCTGGTCCTGCCTGGAGCACCATTCAAACTGTTGGTGAGATGCAAAAGAATTCTGTGTGACATGAGTCTTTTGACAGAATTGAACACATTTAACCTTTCCTTTGGGTCTTTGGAAGAATTTACCACAAGCCTTACCTTTTATCTGTAGCTTCACGTTTATGTTTTTCTGAAAGAGAAAGCAATGCCCATTATAGATGTAAATGAGATGTATGAGATTGAATTGCGCACATAAATAATTTTTTTCTTGACATGTATGATGCCACATAGCACAATTGTACTTAGGGTTCCTTGTCCTTTCACAAGATCACAAACTCTTCAACAAATGTAATAATAATCCTGAGACAGCATTATTTTCACATTTGCCCGGAAATAGTACTGTATATGAATGAAATGTTCAAAATATTACATACGACGTCTCCTGTTGAGAAAGATTGCTAACAGGCCAATCAGAAAAATGCAGAGGCTAGACATCACTGCAGTGAAAGACCATATTCCTGGTGATAGCGCTGAAGGAGAGAGGGAGATATAGGGTAGACCATCACTATTTGTTTGTTTGTATTAATGCAAACACTGCAAAAAAAAATTTAACATCACAAAAAAAATTTTGATCACTCTCATAGTTAGTACTCAATTAATTCTCTGTATAAATCCTATATCTTAACAGCAACAACCTGTGGGTGTGTGTTGTTCAGCTCTTGCTGTATCCTTGAGCTTCACAGATGTTGAGTGAGACCTTATACCTAAATGAGAGATTAAAGAATTCACCTACTATGCAGAAGTTCTAACATCTGAAAGAGTTTCATGAAAGAGCGCATGTTGGGACAGCTTGCTGCTTAATGATTTTTCATTCACTCACTCAATTGTCCAATTGGAGTGCAACTGTTAATAAAGTTTATGAAAATGATATTATATTTCTGTACATACATCCTAAAAGGACTTTGCATACCTTCACAACATGTATGTAGTATTTTCATAATCATAACATTCATAACCATCGTAATCTTCCTCATGAAATAATAGGGAAATATGGTGTGTCTGATTTTTCACATTTGGTTCAGCGTTCTCTCATCTGTAACATGTCATGACTTACCAGCTTCCGATTTAGTGGTCCTGGACCTTTGGTAACCTGATCAATTTGAATGCACAATTTCAATTTAACTAACATTTTGTTAAATGACAAATACTTTTAAAAACAGGATATCTGCAGTAATACAGTTTTCAATTGAGAGTTGTTATGTTGTTAAATAATAACCACTGCTGAAATGCTCTAAAATACATAGCCTACTCAAACACATACCAGATGGTGATACTGTTGTCTCCAAAAAAGGCGTGAATGAATGGTTTGCCGTCTTATTGTTAAATACTGTGGATTGGGGTCAGTAAAATGAGTCCAACTTTATGTCTTAATCTTGTAGATTATTCAGAGAGCTATTTAAAAATAAGTACACAGAGACAATTCTTGTTTATTTTCATGGTGTAAATGTATACACTGTACCTGTTACTGTGGCATGACTTTGTTTCACACTTGTAGTATCTTTTGCCTGCTCAGATGTAAAGTGAGAGACTGTAGCTGTGAAAAAATGGACAGAAAAACGTTCATGTCAGTAAGCTTTGCAAAGGTAGTAGGTTCTGAGTGAAATATCCTGGAAATATAAGTGTTAAGTTTGTCAAAAGTCTGTAAGGAAAGACGATTCAGTGCGTCCTTTCTCTTTAGTAAAGGGTAACAACACTGTCATTCCACTTTTCTGGTGTTTCAACAGATGATTACAATTTAGAGGCCTGACCATCGTCCACAGCCACCACACAGGCACCAAACATAATGTGTTCAGTCTGAATAGGCTTAACACGATGAAGAAGCCTGAAGCTTTTTTGGTAAACTATCAAGATGGCTGATGAGCACTGAATAATCCAAGTTAGAATTTCAAAATGGAATTTCATAATCTAGATCCAATGAAAGATTCACAGACACACTAAGAGCAATAAAGGAGATATAGAATGGAAAAAAACATTTCTGCCTCTGCTTTGATGAATTAGGTTGTGCATGGCCAAAGAGCTACGAAGCTATGCCCACCATATGAAAGTCTTGAACTTGCTCTATTCTATACATCAGAGATGCTGCATTCATCCAACATACATTCCTCACCTGTTTCTGAGGATGATATAGGATTATGGCTGGTCAGGGGCTGGTATCCTGTTTTAAAAAGAAATACCATTTTTGAATATTACGTAATTTTATCAATATTCTACTCCGTTGCATAGTTAATCAATTCTATATTATTTGGATATTTCACTGTATATTTTGGGGTTAATTTTTTAATGACAACTATATTTTGTATGAGTTTTGGATTTAACTAGACAGAGAGTTAGAAGTATTTCTATTCAAGAGAGTAAACAGCTTCTGATGATGTTATAGGGGCTGGAATCCAGTTACAATATAATTTCCTACTGGATGAATGAAGTGTTATCTTATGAACTAAAAGTATTTTGCACATTACTCACCACCTTCAATAACATGAGAGTCACTGTGTGGAGAGAGAGATGGAGGTTCTGTGTTCACTGTGTAATCACAGCTCACCCCTCTGCTCCTCACTGACTGCAGACGTCTCAATAACTCATTTTCCTCCACGGTAAAATGGCAGTAAAATCCTCCTGATGATCTTTGTAATGTTGATATTTTCAGATAAAATGCCTCTTTACGTCCAGTATACAGGTGACAGTAAGAAACATTCCAGGACTGGTTGGGTATTTCACACGTGATGAAGAGCTGCATATGAGCTGGGTTATAGACCACGTTTACAGTTGGTTTCTGCAAGTTATCTACCACAAGACAAGATGGGAATGACATCATAAAATATTTAATTCATTTGGAACAAAGGAAATCTCTTGCTTCTCTATACAAAGTACTTACCCAATATAAATAATAAAATAGTGGAAGAGTGTTCAGAGACAAACTGAACACCATGGCTGTATTTTACAGTGTAGAAACATTTAACATGAAGCTCAGAAGGTGGCGATACTTGTCCCCATGCTTTAATCTGTTCCCATGTGGGAGACAGCTGGCATGATGGAGTAGGCTGTGTTTGTTCTCTCAGTCCCATTATAGTGAAATAACACATGTGAACCGTAGGAGCTGGAGGTCTACAGATCAGCTCAACTGTGTTTGTTGGCAAAATAACAACAGATGATACAGAGAGTTGGGGTTGTGGATATCCTGAAACAGATAGTAAGGTCTCAGTTCATTATCAATACCATTAGAGACGCAAACGGCAGATGAGTTTATGGTCATTATCATTCATATTCTATTATTAATCGCAATGTGATCATATTCAGAATAAGATCAAAAGTCAGATTATTTCTGTACATGTAAATGTACTCAATGTTGCATTACTTTCATAAAGGTTCCATCCATTGTTTATTTATTTATTTATTTATTTATTTATATTTTTGACAAAAATATCTGACAGTAAATTGAAATTCATTTGTTACATTATATAGAGCATATTTTTAAATATCTTTTCAAAAACACTGAAGATGCAAGCATTTGATTAGTGGAAACTTACCATGGCCATGGGTTAGCAAAAACAAGCCTAAAACAGAGGACACATAAAGAGTCATGTCTGTGTCATTATCAGCTCTGCGTCGCTCCATTGCCATATTGCTCGTCTGCTAACTCACTGGTCTCAATCCCACTAAACACCTTAAACTCTGAACTCTTAAACTGAAATTATTTGTAGAGTGCCAAATAGAGTACATTTGCCCTGTGGCGCTTTACGGACATTATGAGGAGCAGCCAGGGGCAAGGAAAAGTAAAGAACTGAAACCTACACTATGGCCTACTTATAGAAAACACTGCCATGCCAAATGGTTGATGCAACATGTATGAATATTGATCATGTGAAGTACAGTTATATTTCTTGCTGTTTGTTACGGTATGCTTTTACTTCTCAAAACGTGCACACATGAGTAAGCATGAATTGTATTTCATAAGTTTGCTGGATAACTGAAATTTCAAATAATTGCACCTGAACATGAGGTATACAAACAAAAACACAGTTTGGACTTACAGTATAGAATTATGGCCCAAAACATCTCCAAGAATGGCAGACCAGTGTAAGATGTCATTATGTCCCACACACTATCTATACAAGAAGGAGGACAAGCAACAAGTGGTGTAAAATAAAACCCTAATGAAAACAGGAAATACTCAGTGGTCATACAAACCTACAACCACAACCCACAACCTTTGCA
>JAODXP020001195.1:0-21259 GCA_027497455.2 Sardinella longiceps | reverse complement strand
ATATTCCATTGACTCTTCTGCACTCTCATATTTTGCCAAATGCAATTACATGCCTCTTTAAAACTGTTGCATCTGAAAGAACAATAGCTATAATTAAGCTAAACATTTCGGCTCCATGAGGGGTCCCCGGCCCGAGAAGGTTTGAGAACCCCTGGCATATTCAACCGTTGTGACCTGTCATGGGGCTCCATGTTGCCAAAGTCCTTGGTCCGACATCTCTTAAGGTTAGGATCAGGGTTATGGTTAGGGACTACAGGGCTTTGGAAACATACACGCCAACCTGTCACAAATATATGTACTGGGTCTACATTGAGCCATGAGCCATGGCATTTAAGACCAATCTATGTACTGGTGCAAAGTGAAAGTCAGGGACAGTTATTGTTCCACATTGTTGGTTAAACACCTTTTTCTTGTGATTAATTATTAAGAGCAAAATCTTCATTATTTGTTTAGACTGTAACTAAAAGAAAAAAAGACAGATATGCAAGTTCTGAAGTTCACAGGAGACGGCATACCTGTTTTTTTCTCTCTTTCTTAACAGGTGAAATTACTTGTCATTCTCATGTCAGATAGCATTCTGGATGTATGTGAAGGCACAGGACACGTTGGATAAATAGCTAACATATTCTGCTGAAACACTCGAGGCAACCAGAATACAAAGCAAATGTCACATTAAGCTGGCAGACATTTATTAAAATTGTCAAGGAAGCTACTGGCTGCCAGTCCTCCAACAGCTCCCTCGGGGCAGCTGCAGGGTAATAAACTTCGGAACTTTGGAATGTTTCTATGGTTTTGACCCAAACATGCCTCCTGGTGGCAAAGTAGTGATAAGGACAACTATCTTCCACCAACCCCCACAGCTGCCCCTTCTCACTGCTTGACACCCCCCCCCCCTTACAGTACTCTGCTTCCTCAGCAAAAGTTTGGCCTGTCCTGTGGAGCTTCACCCCAGACCGACCCAATCCCGGAGCAGTCTGGTGAAAAAAGTGCTGATGAAGACAAAGTCAGCCTTCTTCAACAGAAACAGGTGTGAGTTGCCCATCCTGATTCTCTGCATTCCATCTCCAGATCTGTCTACTTTTTACCTCTTGCACTCCTAGTCCATAGCAGCAGATGTTCCTGACTCTCAGGGGACATTCAGTTCTATATGAGCTGCCAGCCATTGACCAAACAATATCCAGTCATTAGGAGCGTAGCACCAAATTCTGGGCCCTGTGCACAAGCAGTGGTCCTGGGCCCCCCTTGGCATCTGGACTCCTCAAGGACCCTCCCCCCTCTTGGGGCCCTGGTAACTCTGTCTCCCGTTTCCCGCCACAGTAATTTCAGGGGCGCTGGAGTGTCACAGTAGCCTGACAAGCCACACTATAACGTAAAATCTATAGTCTGGCCACAATGGATAGATCCGTCTGTCGGATGAGACGTTGAACCAAGTTCCAGTGGCCATAAAAGATCCAATTTGTTGCAAAGAGAGGGGGATTCCGTAGTGCCCTGCCTAAAATCCCAACTTGGTTCATTCAACGCAGAATTGTGCAAATTTAGCAGGCGTATTGCAATGAAAGAGAATGAAAGAGTGTTTTGTCTTATTGGAATTAAAAACATGGGACTCTTGGTTTCTGGCCTGAGGGGAAAACTTCAAATGAACAATAGAGAGGGTGATGTTTACATTCCAACACTGATCCTACCTTCTGATACAGTAGCTACTTACCACCTAGTGATAAGTATCCAGAAGTTTAGGAGGATGGGTATGGAGCATAAAGTTTCTCTGTACGCAGACGATCTTTTGATTTATGTAACAGACCCTTTAGCTTGTACACCAGTGATTTTGAACATTTTGGGGCACTTTAGTGGATTCTCAGGGTATAAAGTTAATTACTCTAAAAGTGTGTGCTTCCCTATTAGTGATGAGGCT
The DNA here is from genome assembly GCA_027497455.2 of Sardinella longiceps. NCBI lineage: Eukaryota > Metazoa > Chordata > Actinopteri > Clupeiformes > Clupeidae > Sardinella > Sardinella longiceps. The sequence goes on along the minus strand of JAODXP020001195.1, from coordinate 19,350 downwards.
CATCAAGTGGAGGAGGCGGACTTGCCCTTTTGTATTTCCAAATCTGGGTTTAAATATTTGGGAATTAATGTCACACCCACATTTTCTGGTCTATATGGTAGCAACTTCACCCCATTGCTTGAGAGATTAAAATCTGATCTCCAATGATAGAGTACAATTCATCTGTCTTTAGCCATGAAAATCAGCTGTATTAAGATGAATATATTACCTAGATTTTTATATTTATTTCAAAGTCTTCCATTTTTTCTCCCCAAGTCCTTTTTCCACACAATTGATAAGTTACTGCTAGGTTTTATATGGGGTGGTAAGGCCTCAAGACTTCGTAAACCATTTCTTGAAAGGCCTAGGCAGAGTGGTGGACTTGCTCTTCCAAATTTTATGTTTTATTATTGGGCAGCAAACTTGCAGAAGGTTGTATTTTGGTTTCAATCCCCAAATACAGAGTGGTGCAGGGCAGAGGCACAATTTTGTAAACTCACATCCCTCCCTGCAATACTAACATCAAAACTCCCTTTCTCCCCTTCACAATTTACTTCTAGTCCTGTAGTGAGTTCAACACTACGGATTTGGACGCAATTTAGACAGACTTTTCATTTGACTGATCTCTCCATGCTTAGCCCAGTCTGTAATAACCATCTTTTCCCAGCCTCCAGACTGGATGACACTTTTAAACAGTGGGAAAACATGGGTCTTTCTACATGTAAAAACTTTTTCATAGATGATGTTTTCCCCAGCTTTTCTGAACTGGCAAACAAATTCCACATTTCAAGATCTAGCTTTTTTAGGTATCTTCAAATTCGTCATTTTATTCTAACACATGCCCCTTCATTTCCTCAACTGCCCAGGCCTTCACACTTAGAGGACATACTGCTGACTCCTTTGGCTTTGAAAGGTCAAATTTCTATCATCTACAATTTGATTATGTCATTCAATAATGTATCTCTGAATGGCATCAAATTAAGTATCCAGAAGTTACAACTAGCAAGCAGGCTTCTCTGGCCTCCCTAAACGTTTCGACATTCAGCTTCAGGGCAAACATTCAAACTTTTCATGATGTTGTTGCAATACACGAGCCGTCCTAATCACACCAGATTTCTCCTTTAAGCATGGTGACATTATGGTCCTTCCTCGGCTTTATGATCTCTAGTTGTCTATTCTCTATCATTGTGGAAATATTTTCCAATGCAGGGAAGGATAATTAAATGTATCCATTATAATGTTAACAAAGCATGACTGACAAAGCATAACAAAGGTAATTTTCTCTTTGATTGGCAACTTGTCAAATCTCATTTGTTGCTATTCATGGCTTCATTGTGTTTTGTTGTCTTTGTACTGCATTCATGTTTCATTGCATGGCTTCTAGGACCATTTGACACAAGGACTCTTATCAAAACATCTGCTAATACATTCTTTGTCAATATCTGGTGACAGGTATTTGTCAGCTTAGAATGGCAGTGTTGTCACTTGTCCATGACAAAATATTTTCTGAGTCATATGATATCTTGTTGAAATTTCAGTAGCATTTTTTTGTCTTAAATTTTGTCTTTACATTACTGTAATACACACAAAAAAGTGAGTGTGCTGGACAACAATAACTAATGCCAAAATAACTTTTATTCACATCCAGATAATTCACACAAACCCATCAGAATAAAATTAAAAGTATAATGAATACAATTTCAAAGACACCATCCAAAAAAGGAAGAGAAACAAAAAAGTGCCATCTTTAGTCCCTGATTACACATAGACAACTAGATATTTTTTGAAGCAGATATTTTTGTACCCTTTTGTGTTTTTCATTCACACGTAAAGTTTTAGCCACCTCCAACAGATATTCTTCAACATGCCTTCCAAAGTGGAGGTTTTTTTTTCAAACTCTGGGATTCTGTAAATTCTGCTGTGTGTAGTAGTAGCCTGGTTTGCCCAACCACATTCAGAAATGAACTGTGGTCTGGCAAAGCTAGCATTCAAGTTCAATTCCGGGCAGGCAGGATTAATTTCAACGCCTATTACATGCTATCAAACTTCTATCAACGTTATGGGACAGAGCTGGCCTGAGTCATTGTAAGTTCGCCTCCTTCAGCCTTCTCATTTCTCATTGTCCTGATTTTTCTCGGCTCGAGAGTTGAAGAAATTGCCTCCTTGGCCATACTGACTTGATCACGAAATTCCATACAGTAACAGGAAGAAAGTCCCAGTAAAAGTGTAAAAGCAATAAAAAAAATAGAATAAAAAAGATTATTATTATTATTATTTATTTATTTATTTTAATATCTGTGCATCTGTGTGTGATACATGTTAACAAGTCCTCAGGGGGGAAAGATAATGTGGCACTGATGTTAAGAAATATGTTTATGTCTTTTTTTTGCAATGTTGAGTTGGGTTAGAAGCCCTTTTCAATGATCATCCTGTATATTTTTCCTTCCTATCACATTTAGATATTTCTGTGAAAATCTTGCTTACTGTAAAAAGACAACACTAATAACACAAATGCAAACTAATCTGTATGCATGAGAACTAAGTTAACCTAAATATGTTAACTGTTTAAGCCATACTACCATATTATAATATAACCTGAGTACTGTATGTGGCAAAGTGCCGACTTCTAAACACAGACATTCATATAATCAGCAGAGAGTGTTTTAATAAGTCTCTATTCATAAAGCATTATAACACATTCATTACCAAACTATTGACTGCAGTTATAACTACTCATGAATGGTCATAGCATCTTTTATCTTTACCTAGCATTATGTGTAGTTCATAGTCCGTTACGAACTATACATGATGCTAGGTAAAGATAAAAGTTGCTATTACCATTCATGAATAGTTACTGCAGTCAATAGTTTGGTCCAGAGGTAATTATGGATCCGTACTGCTACAATATGTGGTCATAATGCTTTAGATGCAGAGTTGCAGTAGTGTTACTGCAATAGTATTTCTTTGCCTCGTGAGTCTACTGAAATGCAGGAGCATGTCTTGGGAATTTATTGAGTCAAAAACAAGAGCAAAGCGATGAATAAGATCAGTGGAGAGCATGCCAGCTTGGGGGAAAAGCTGCACAAAATGCTGTCACATGAGCTAGAAAAACAGAACAGAAAGCAGAGGTAATTCATTAAATATCAATCATTTTCTACCACGACCATACTGTTGTAGAACATGAAGTGACAGATAAGTGAACTGTGTGTTATGCTATGTGCTCAAGTAAAGATGACCTGTACAAGGTTTTTACCTGCCATCCACGTCAGGCTCCTCTGTGTCTGTAGGGGTGGTGGTAGTGGTAGTTGTGGTCGTAGTTGGAGTGGTTGTAGTCGTAGTCGGAACAGTTGTAGTTGTAGTCGGAGTGGTAGTTGTAGTGGTCGGAGTGGTTGTAGTCGTGGTTGTGGTTGGAGTGGTAGTTGTAGTAGTTGTAGTTGTGGTTGGAGTGGTAGTTGTAGTAGTTGTAGTTGTGGTCGGTGTGGTTGTAGTCGTGGTTGTAGTTGGAGTGGTAGTTGTTGTAGTAGTTGTAGTTGTGGTCGGTGTGGTTGTAGTCGTGGTTGTAGATGTAGTCTGTGTGGTTGTAGTAGCAGGCGTGGTTGTTGCACTGGTGAAAGTGGGGATTATAGTTGTAATGGCAGTGCTGGTAGTGGCCATAGCGGTGATGTATGATATACATAATTATTATAACCAGTGAATGCACTCATGTGACAATCTTAAACACACTGGTCTTTGGCCCCATCAGTCCTCCGATTGGACCCACACCCTGACTTCCTTTTGGCCTTCATCTGGGGTGATCATACTGCCACTCACAGATAGCAGAAAACTTCTAAGGGCCCAACTATTGATATTTACTTTCACAATACACATCACCAAGTGTATCGACAGGAATCTCTCTCTCTATCATCATGCTTACTGCAAATATACCAGGTTTCACTATTCAATCTAGTTTTCAACTTCTAGTAGTTTGGTGTTAAAAGGAGGGAGAACTGACACATTTAAGTCTAAAAAAAAAAAAACGCTGTTTATATTCAGAGATTTGTATAAAATACCAAATTAGAAAAAAATGTTGATTACAGTTATGTTTGCTTTGATTGATTGGTTGATTGTTTTTGTTTGTTTTGTTTGTTTATTTAAAGAGCATACCGTGAACATGAGTCATCATCTGGTTTCTGTTCTGGAACGTCTGTGAAGTTTTGTTGAGGGATTGTGGCACAGGGTAGAGAGTTGTTTGTAAGCAAGGGTCTTAGATCTGAAATAAATTAACCAAAAAAAGATAGGTAAGAATATTATCAATAGAGCACAAATCAGCTATTGCTGGTAAAAATGACAGTTGGTCTATCCAGTCCAAAAGCCGGGGGTCACATAAAGTGGTATTCTCCCAGGTGCTAGTCCAAAAATGCATGGAGCTACATGTAATTGTTTTTTTTTTTTTTTTGGTAGAATACCGGTCTTTGGGCAGTATTCTCCCAGGTACTTAAATTAAAAAAAGTGCTTAGTGCCGGCTGAAATGCGTGGAGCTAAGTGTTTTTTTTTGGACTTGGGACCTAGGAGAATAACTGCCTTAGTGAATACAAAATAAGTTAAACAGTGAAGTATTTGAATAGATATTGCACAAAATATGACAAGCCTAGATCAATACAAAAATAAGTTAAGTTTGCCCACACTGCCAGCACCAAAGGAATAATAAAAAACAGCTTTCATCTACTCAATTGAGCAGTATTGTGGGCCATACTATCTATGTACTGACAGAATAAACATTACATGTTGCCTAATCATTTACACCAGGAGTAGGTAACCTATGGCTCTTTTGATGGTTGCACCTAGTCTGACAAGGCCCGCCCATAATACTTCTGTTCATCCGTATTCATGGTCTGGAGGTTCTTTAACCTGAAGCGATTATGGGGCGAGGGGAGTGCAATCGGTTCTGGTTTGAAATGATTGGACAGCTCGTCCAATCAGCCTCGCTTATTGGCTGGTTGTCTGTTAACAGACTAACCCTCACCAGAAGACCATCTCCAGACCATGAATACGCATGAACAGAAGTATTATGGACAGGCTACAAATCTTTGATAAAAAGCATGATAACGTTAAAAATATAAAACACTCTCATGTAGGCTTTTTTCATTCCCTTAATCTATCTATTTCAGTCGAAGGTGACTGGAATTCGGCTGGCTTTACTCGTGCTTTAGCAATTGTGAGAAATGGAAAACCATTCACAGATGGGGAGTTGTCCAGATAATAGTTCAAGGTGGGGCTTGAGCACCACAACAATGGTTGCGTGCAGTATGTGTCATGGTTTACGTAGCGTAGGACCCAAACACACAACACAGGATTGCTTGATTCCAATTCTTTACTTTTCAAAGCACAGAAGACCAAACATAGAGGAGTATAGACGTGACGGCAAACAATGACAGACGTGGGCTACGTTCACACAGCAGGGCTAAATGCTCAATTCCAATCTTTTTGTGGGATGCAATCTTTTTGCGAGGTCGTTCACACTGCCAATAAAATGTGACGTATGCAACTTGTATGTGATCTCCAGTATGAACTTCAAACGCACCAAAAGTGTCCCGCATGAGTTGTGAAGGACACAATAACATCACACACACAAAACGTGTGCAGTGTTTAAGGAAGTAATGTTACGTCCCTCTGTGCTGCCCCCAACAGCCCGGCAGTGGCAGTGTCGTGGTTGCAGGGGTTTGGCACTAGTTAGGCCTCGTTAGGTCTCTCACCTGGTGGCAGGTGACCTGTCTATAAAGACTCCTCCCCTTTCTCTCTCTCATTCCCTGCATTTTGGATTTTCACACTGAACTACACACACACACACACGCACCCAGCTCACACACATTTTTCATACTTTCAACCCCTAGACATTTTTCTACTTTAAAATAAAATCTAATTCTATTTTTGAATCCGTGTCTTTGCCTCATTTATGTTGCGGCTTGAGCCGGTCGTAACAGTAATCATGTAAAACATGAACGTAAGCAGCAGCCCCAGTTGCAATAAATCTTAGTCATGAATCAAATATCTTATGACATTTCCAGCAAGAAACAAGAAGATGCCTGACATAAGCCTCAGTTAGTCAGTCAGTCTAAATAATCTTTATTGTTTGCATCAGCTAAATGAGTGGAGTGAGTCTGTGGTGTAGCCCTTAATAAATTACTCAAAATCTGCTTTAAAAAAAAGTGCTCCTTTTCTTACTAACATTTGTTGTGATCGCGGCTGCTTAATTGACAAGTAGTCAATGATGACGTGTAGGTCGAATGCATGTGACATGGCTGTTCAGACTGGAGTCGCATTTGGTCGCATGTCAAAAGATCAGATGCATTTGTTTTTAATTCGTAACTAAAATTATTCCTAATAGATTCTTCAAAATATCAATAGTATAGTAAAAAGGGGAATTCATGCATGATCACAGTGTTTGCAAAACCTATCAACCTTTATTTGGTGGGAAAGATTATTAAGCAGGTGTATGGAACCTTTTTTGGTGACTTGTGTTTCTGACTGATTGCATTTTCTGAGACATCGCTTTATTAAGCCTTGCCGTTAACCTGCCACGGAGCTGGTTAGTTTGGGAGCATATGCTACCCCAGCAACTCAGCTGCGATTACTGTTAGCGAGAGTAATGGAACTGAACTCACACTAAAACTAGCGCCGCTTGCCGAAATTAGCACGGCTTAGCGAATAGCTCGGTTGATGGAATACCCCCAAGGAATGAGAAAGTAAAGATAGGCAAACAAAACAAGACTAGACCAGAGATCCTTCATTACAGAGATAAATCATGAGGACTCCCTTCCTGAATTCATGAGGCTAATGCCAAATAAGGTAGTTCTGGGCAGCGCTAGCTATGGTATGGTGATCTCCAAAGCCCCCTGCCCCATTTCATATTATTGTCAAGACTATGTGACTTTCCATTCCGTAGATTAAACAGAAAACCTTGCATCAAACGTCCTTTATTTGTGCACAAGTCTGTTAATGTGCTGAAGTACAATACATACAATACATATATCAATGTCCACAAAAATACAAATAATAAAATTTGCACTATCTAGCTTTACTTGTCTTTTGCATCTAAGGAGGTTGACTGATTGGGGCGCCAGCTGCCACTGATTAGGGTGGCAGCTTACTGGGAAGGTGAGGCCAGGCTAGTGACAGCTAGCTCTGATGACTCCAATTTGCTCCCATAGACATGAACTACCACAACATATCTGGCTTCTGAAGAATCTGTGACTAGACTATGGCAGTATGTGGTTTAAGAGCACCAACCTTGCATGGTGAAGGAGAAGATGGCATCACCTCCTTTCAGGAAGTCTCTCCTCCGAAGATCTTTCAAGCTCATAATTCTGAATCCAACAGTATAGGAAGCATAGAAAGTCTCACCACCAACTTCGGTTAAAGATCCAATCTCTCGAGGGTTCCCCCAAAAGAAGTCCTTCTCATCTGTATTTAACAAAAACATTGTTAAAAAAAAAAAAAAAAAAAAAAACATGTGGCTGGCAATGATGGAATATATTGTAGATTAATAATCCACTGATTTAATTTAAGAACAGACACATCTTTGCAAAATTAAACAAATAAATCAATTCAAATGTGACTTTTCACAACTCATCATTACTCATCATTATGTAACTACAATGCCATGTTGCTCACTGATCATTGCTGTAGGATCAGTGGTTATGCTCCTCTGGTTGGACATTCGCAACTGCATGTGTGGATTCTGGTCCAACATTGTGAATGTGATCTGCCTCCATGCCAGTGGCCACTCAAGATGGTCATCATATTCTCCAGACACCAGCCGCACAAACAGACTTATAGATGTTGAACTCTGCTGAAGAAGCACTTGGAAGCCATAACCGTCTGGTGAGTAGTATCTCGGGCTGAAAAGCAAAGGTCGAGTGCTATTCAAAAACTCCTCAAAATTCCTGATGTGCCAAATATGATGGGGGCATTCGGTCTCTGACAGGTTGATGTCGTCCACAGAGAAACCACCGCTGGACTCCCCGGTTCCTTTGCGGCCCTCAAACTCCACCTGGAAGGTCTTAGTGGCGTTCAGGGGAACATGGTGGAGCTGCCAGTAATCAGCTGGGGAACCTAAGGATACAGGATACTGTTAATTGAGGAAGTTGATCCACTCTATCTAAGAATCATACCCTACGTGGTACCACTTTATAATAACCGTCTTCTATAAATGGATATTAAATGACTTATTAACATCTTTAAGAGATTAATTTGAAAGTTAGTGGTTTCATTCAGCAAGATGATTTACTGTAATTGATTCAGTTTTACCATTTTATTTTAGCCATATCAAACTATGAACTAACTGTTAATTACTGTTACCTAACTGTTAACTGTTATCTATTAACAGTTAAATAACTACTTACTAATAACAATAAGATATTTAATAACCATTTATAGAAGACGGTTATTATAAAGTGCTACCCACTACTTATACTTACCGGTAATACTTACAATGTTTATGACAATGAAGTGCTCTGAATTAAAATCTTTCCAAATGTTTGTAATTAATCAGTTAATACACAAAATCATTTTTCTATCTCAATCTGATTGGAGGATAAAAAGAGAAAAACAACTAGTTTGTTGAGTTGCTTGAAGGTTTTTTTTCTGACATACCTGTGATCTGGCCCATGAGCCTGAGTGTTCCTTGTGTGTCCCCCTCGCTGTCAAACTCTCTGATCCAGATGTTGAGCATGTCTGTCTCATTCCCGTTGAAGTAGTAGTAGAACTGAAGGCATTGGACATGGCATGACCTACCAGGAGTCATCGTCTTGCTGATGAGTTTGGCTGAATTCAGCAGCTTCTCCATTCTTGGTACTGAAGTGCATGAAGAAGCCATTACCTACAACAAAAAAAAAAATAAATAAATAAAAATAAAAAAACATAACATGAATACATGAAATGTATTGATAATATTATTTTTTATGAAGTGTTAATCTGGTATGGTTTTAATCACTGGGAAATGTTATGTTCTAAATGATTGAACTAGCCTAATTTATTTATTCATTTAACCATTCATTGCTGAAGATTGTTTTCCACAATATCATCTTTTTACCCTCAGACTCAGTGCCCAGGTAGGTGTGGTCAGAGTAGGGTCCTCCGTCAGCTTTGTAAACTCTCTCCCACCCAGCCAAAGTCTTGGAGCAGACCCTCACTCCACACATGCTCTCATCATCAAAACTGCAGGTCCCCAGGAAAGACACTGATGACTCTGATGAAGTTAACAGGAAAAGGCTGGAAATTGGTATCCATAAAGTGGTAAAACGAAATGTCAGTTCTAAAACACATAGTTAAAAAATGACAAAATCCCGGCATTCCATTGGTGTTTTTGCTTGGCAGTTATCTGGCGGTCCACCAATGGCTTGGTTATATTTCGCTATATGCTCCATGGTATTAGATACCACCATATACGGCAAATATTGTGTATTGCTGCACCATTCATTAATGATGGCGACTACATTTGCCCATTATTTGGTAACCATTCAGCTATAGGGAAATTTCTTGTCAACAGAATTGTTGTCTACAAATAAATTTCTTGTAATATTTTAGTGTATTTAAATCATGCTAGATTAATGTTGTAAGTCGTTTTGCTATGCGATATGCTATATAAGAAGTTGATTATTCTTTTACAATTAATCTTACACCATGGCTAATGTGATTTTAGTCCACTACACATTGTGCAAAACAACTTCCTTTAGCTATAGTAAAGCCAGCATAACCCACTGTTGCCCTAGCTTATTGTTTACAGAATGTTACTCTACTTGTTAGTTATCTCCCTTCAGAATGCAATTCTCTTCTCTGATTGGCTGATGGCCATTAATTTCGATTAACAGGCTACCTGTGAGGTTTGTCTGTTTAAGTTTCACCACCATTCCATATCAATGCTTAGAATAATAGCTCTAACAACAGTAAGCAGGCTTTTAGATCTACTTTCACACAAAAATAGTTCACCAACTGAACAGGATAACTTCTTTAATGTTTTAAACACTTGCTTAAATACATAAATACATACATAAATACAAGCGGGATATAAGCGGGATAACGGCCTTCAAGGTGACTGGAAATAATGTCTTGATGGATGTAACTCCGTCTCCGTACTCGCTATTATTTCTGTAGAACCGGTCACCTCGTTGGCTGTTATCCCTTACATAATGGTACTCACGGCACTCATAGAGTCTGTTGAGTTCCAGAGCATCTGTTGAGCTCATTTCAACACTTTGGCCAATCACATCTTGAAACTCTGGTTGTTTTGTGATGATGGTTGATCCATTGCCATTACTGAATGCATCCGCACTGTAGTGCATGACAGATGTGTAGTCATAGGAGGTATTGAGGAGGCTAGAGGTCTTCTCACCAACTTTATTGAAATTGCCTTCAAATCCTTATAGGGAAAGAGACAAAACGATCAGGATTTGTACAGTACACTATGTCACATTTTATTTCCTTTCCTATCTGGATGTATAACAGGCAGAACTCCTTATTGAGATGAAGAGAAATCGTAGACTAGCTTAATGTATGAGTTGTGCAGTAAGAGTTTGAACCTTCTTGGATGTTTTCCCAGATGATTGTGACATGATCATCTCTGTCGTATCTGGACTGCTCGTGATTAAAACCCAGAGCATGAAGAAGTTCATGCTCCACAATATCAATGTATGCACAGCCCCGTCCAATGGAAACAGTCTGTCCACCTGGAAAAACCTTCCCTACATAAGAGTAGCACCTAAGGCAGACAAAATTTATTAATGTCCTCTAAATTAAGGAATCCAGCATACGGTAAATCTTTTTCTTGAATTTAACCTTGGGGATCAATAAAGTGTCTGTCTGTCTGTCTGTCTGTCTGTCTGTCTGTCCAGAGTAGCCCTTACCCTCTTTTTTTCTGGAGATCAATGAAGTAATCCTCATTTTGCCTTGGAGTAAAGTTGATGCATGATTTCAGCCCAAACTGTTCAAAAGCCCTCAAAATGATCCCCTTGGAGTGTATATCTGAGCAAGAAATAGCATTTTGTATAAAAGTCAAGAATTACAAGAGCAAGGGTTAGTTGACTTTTTCAGGGAAAAAAACTTGTAAAGGTGAGGATCAGTAATTGACAAAAAAAGTAAGTAATTGCAAATAAGTTTTAACCAGTGAATCAATTAATGAATTACTTTTTGATGTCTATTGGGTATTTACTCACCAAGAGTATCTCCCAGCACATATGGGACAGATGTGTCCCATCTTTCCCTCAAAGTAGTGCTTCTTGAGTTACTCTGGAAACGAGAGTACTTTCTACTGTTACTATTGTTCTATTGTACTTATTAATATTAACTCTAAGCGTGCCAAGAACTTTGAAAGAACTACTTTACCAAAGTTGTTTACTTCTCATTTCTGAACCATATCTTTAAAGTCTGATGTTGATCATGACAACATATACTGTGACAATGGAAGATCTGATATCACCAAGTAATTAAGAGTCCAGGATCAATGCCAAACTTGTTGTCCTGGATCATTGGGTTAGGTTTAGGTTTAGGAGTAAGGTTAGGGTTAGACTTAGGATTAGGGATAGAGTACATTGATCCAGGGCAAACAAGTTTGACATTGATCCTGGACTCTTAATTACTTGATGATATCAGATCTTGCAGTGACAATATAGAGGATAGAGTCAGTAGCCATTTATAATGACTATGACCTTACTAAATTGACCTAAAAACTGCATATAATATTGCCTGGTTTATGGACAGCTAAAAACTGTTAGAGTGAAGTTCAGGAAGGTCCAAGTCCAGACCCCTCCTAAGAAGATGAACTATACTATGAAATCATCTGAAAATCTTAAGGCATAGCTAATGTTATAGCCTAACTATAAGAATGCATGTTAAGAGCATAACTGTCCCAAGGATTTTACACACATAAATGTCAGAGGGGATGGAAAGGACTCCCACACATTGAATATGTTCTAAAGCCGGCCGCACACCGGTTCCGACAGCATTGCGGAGCACTTTCGTATCCGACAATTTTGCCTAGCATCTAGCACGGTAGCCGGTGAAATTAACATTGGATGTCAATGGGCGGCTCCGACAAAATAGACTTCAATCGTAATTCACAACCGACGGTGGAAGACATCGGCGCTGGTGTGCGGGGTTGCATTGAAAACAATGGAATGGAATGTTGAAGACGGAGTGCTCCGCACTGTGTCGGAAGCGGTGTGCGGAGCCCTTAATGGGTATCACAAATTACATAAGTCAGTGATTTGTAACTAGCTGATCAACCTCTGGCAGCAGGAAGTACTCGGCCTATCTAAAGACTATTGGCCCTGACTTCAGTGCAGGGAAAGAGTGGGGTCATTTTCTTTTGTTATCAAAGCTTTTATCTACTGTTTGAGAGCACTGAAATTATCCACATACCGGTACTTAGATCATGCCCATCAAATTTGCAAGTACACTATACTGAGTTTGTTTTCTAATCTGATTCAGTAGATTTAAGGTTTATATATGAGGACTTGAGAGGGTTTGCTAGCAATGCCTAGCCTATGGTGGTGTGAAATTGATTTAATTGTCACATTGGAAAACAGTGAACTATTACTTACATTCATTATGTCGCCATCAAACAGATCCAGTCCTTTATCACAATGAAAAGAGAGAAATATATTGAGGTAAATTTGAGTTAATATAGTTATTTTTCTTTGAATATGACGAAATCAGAAGCAAATTACCTTACCCTTGTTGATTTCAGTAATGCTGTGAATTCCATCTTCAAGTACTACAACACATAAGCAAAAAATAATCCATAGCCTAGCAGTTGTTGTGTGACAACATACAGTACATCTCTAATACTAATGTGTAGTAAATTTAACCATTTGATGACAACAACAATAATATATGAAACAACATAATAAATAATACAATAAAATTCAAATTAAAATAGGAACCACTCACCTATTAGCTCAGTTGCTGGCTGGTAGTCACATGTCAAGATTTCAGATTTCACAAATAATTAATAAAATATCTCTTTAACAGAATATATAAAGCAAATAATTAAATGAAATACTGTATATGTTTAACATCTGATGATAACAAAGATAACTGTTAATGACTCCTACCAGATTGAATGCCCCCAATTGCTGAGCTGTCAGTATGAACAGAAGAGTGGAAAACATCCTCCACAAATACCTTTGCAAGTACAAGTGAAAAGAGGTGGGTTTTTCTATACTGTATATATAAAAATATAATCCATGGAATTCAGTTTTCTTATCTAAGCATATGACAGATCTATAAGCAGAATAAAAAGCAATATTGAAAAGAACATACAACAGATGAGTGAGTTGGTGGTGGTGTGATGTTCGTTCTTTCTTGCTGGTGCTGAGCTTCAGTTTCGCTGATGGATCTGAAGATGAGTCGGGGGACTCTGGGGTGTATTTATAATGTGGCAAAGAGCAATTGTCTTCACACAGACAATTGTGTAACTTCTCATGTAAGAGATAAGACAAGCCGATGAGGCTATTTAAGACAATTCAGGTGTCAAAAGACAACCAGCCACAAGTTTTTTGCCATTGTTTTCTGCGTCTTGGCTGTAAAAATGCATGGTTGCACAACCCCATTGAGAACTGATTGATGTCCGATTGTCTTGTTTTCCATTATGCATTATGCAAGAAGACTGCCATAAGACCAAACTGATCTAGGTATGGTATAGTGCTGGTATACTGCAAAAAAAATGATTAATAACAAAATTAACAATTAATCATGACAAATCACCTTTCATCGCAAATCACTCATTTCCTCTGAATTTGAATGCTGCCTTAGATTGCATCCTTATTTTGCCCAGGTACGACTGTTAGAACAAAATCTTTGTTCTGTGCGTGGTCATGTAATGACAGTGAGGAAAGGAATGCCAAAAGCTGTATAAATTAAAAAGATTGTTTATTAGTGACAACCTATAGGTATAAGATTGACAGGTGGTACGTAGTGGTAAGAGAAGAGGGTTCCTACCCACCAAAAACCCATATTAAAAATAAGTCACATGCACTGATTAAGTACACATATCTATCAGCAATTTGGCATTGTTCGCATTATTCTACAGCAATTTTTATCTATGTAGCAGCGTGCCTCCCGTTCAGTTTTGGCAGGTTGGGATGTCTGTGAAATGGAGACTGCTGCTGACCATGCCATATACATCCATACATACCATAGGGCCAACATAGGCCCATCACAAAGTTTTTTTTCTACTTGGAAAGAGTGTCGATAAAGTTGTAGTACCAGTAAGAAATTGAAACTACTTTCACCTCTGGTGACAACAGAAAGAATAGCAATCCAAAATGGGTTGCTGGAGAAGGTGCATTTCTGATTACTGATCTTATTATTTCGGCAGAGCTTTTAGGGGCCATTGCAGACATTGTTGCAAACCTGGTTGATTCCCAGAATGTCAGCGTTTCATTTTGTTAGAGCATGTTGTCCAAAACAAATACAAACCGAATTCCAAAATAATTGGGACACTTTACAAATTTTGAATAAAACCAGAATGCTGTGATGTGGAAGTTTCAAATTTAAATATTTTATTCAGAATACAACATAGATGACATATCAAATGTTGAAACTGAAGAAATGTATAATTTTAAGGGGAAAATAAGTTGATTTCATGGCATCAATCATTCATGGCATCAACACGTTCCAAAATAGTTGGGACAAGGCCACGTTTACCACTGTGTGGCACCCCCTCTGCAAACGTCTGGGGATTGTGGAGAGAAGTTGTGGACAGAATGTTGTCCTATTCATGTACAGGCTTCTTGTTGCTCAACTGTCTTAGGTATTCTTTGTCATGTCTTCCTATTATGATGCATCAAGAGTTTTCTGTGGGTGAAAGACCTGCAGCCGGTTGCACCAGCTGAGCATAAGTTCCAACTTAGCTTAGTTCTAGCGTAAATTGCCCTTATGCCAGACTTTAGAAGCTACTAAATTTTAACAGGTTGCACCACGCAAATAAGTTCCAACGTAACACTAAGTTATGCCCTAAGTTTTGCCCAAGTTACACCAACGCAGCAGTAGGCGTAAAGCCCATCTTAAGACATTTGTTGACATGTTTATCTAATTTAAATGGCATGTAGGCTAAGTTGGACACTGTACAAATTAAGAAGAGCTGCATACGCGACCAATACACACCATTTTAATAATATTAACGGTATTTGAATCCCGTTTGCGATTACTGTAAACCGTATGGGTATAACAATACAAATATTAAACATCTACCTACTGTTAGCACGCAGATGCCACACCTTTAATGTTGATAAAGTTAGCAGCATCAAAGGAACTGAGCGTGAACAATACGCAATAACATTTGTTATTGTCTGGGTAGTCCTTGTCTGGATGGCATGGCGTCACAGTTTTCCAAAAATAACTTTGAATTTTGATTCGTCTGACCACATAACAGTTTTCCACTTTGCCTCAGTCCATTTTAAATTAGCCTTGGCTCAGAAAAAATGCCTGCGCTTCTGGATCATGTTTAGGGATGGCTTCTTTTTTTGACCTATAGAGTTTTAGCTGGCTATGGTGAATGGCATGGTGGATTGTGTTCACTGACAGTGTTTTCTGGAAGTAGTCCTAAGCCCAATTTGTGATCCCATTACATTAGGATTCTTGTGATGCAGTGCCGTTTAAGGGCCCTATGATCACAGGCATCCAGTATGGTTTTCTGGCCTTGAACCTTATGCACAGAGATTGTTCCAGTTTCTCTGAATGAGGATATGCACTGTAGATGATGATACCTTCAAACTCTTTGCAATTTTTGTCTGAGAAACTCCTTTCTGATCTTGCACCACTACTTTCTGCCGCAGTATTAGGGGAACTGGTGATCCTCTAGCCATCTTGACTTCACTGCCTGAGTCACTGCCACTCTGGGAGGCTCTTTTCACCCCCAATCATGTTGCCAATTGACCAAATCAGTTGCAAATCGGTCCTCCAGCTGTCCCTTATATGTACATTTTACTTTTCTGGACTCTTATTGCTACCTGTCCCAACTATTTTGGAATGCGTAGCTCTCATGAAATCCAAAATGAGACAATATTTGGCATAATATTTCAAAATGTCTCACTTTCAACATTTGCCATGTTATCTATATTCTATTGTGAATAAAATATAAGTTTATGATATTTGTAAGTTATTGGATTCCATTTTTATTCACAATTTGTAAAGTGTCCCAACTATTTTGGAATTCGGTTTGTACTTATTAGCTGCCTTTATTCTTCTCTAATTATTAAAAAAACCCTTATCCCCTTCCCCAAAGATCACCTCTTGAACAAGATCCACAATAAGCTGTTCTATGTTAACATGAGAACAAATTGGGGAGAGAAATGCTGCCAAATGTATATGGCGTGTAACACTAATTCTCGGTAATACTCTAAATTCAATGTAAGTAATCTTCTTATCATGTGGTAATAGAGGCAACACATAATAAGAATGATTCCCTTCCAGTTGCTACATTCAATATTATTTATGTAATTTTTAAAAAATATAAACACCTGTCCATTACATTTGTAATATTAATTACATTTCCTTACCAAAGGTATGAAGACCACTGAGAGACCATTTGAATCAGACTATAATGGGTCTATAACTCTGTCAAGGGGTGCACTTTATACGTAGACAAAATACAGTTTCGCCATGGAGTAGTGCTGCATTTAAACTCTTTGAAAAGACATGCAAGGCAAGGCTACATATTTAGTGCTGCATGAGGTAAACATAAAGTGCTGTATAATGTATTACCTTAACTACCTACTTAAGGTACTGCATTATAGGACAGACAAGAGACAGGACAGACAAAACAAGACGGCCTAAGTAGACATCTACTTGAGAGGCCTTGCATCATGTCCCCATATCGTCCAGCAGTCTGATAGTTTGGGAGAGGAAGCTCTTCCCCATTCTGGTTATGGTGTTGTACTATCTGCCTGTTGGCAGTATGGAGAAGAGTGAGTGGAATTAATGTGTTGTGTTCTTCACAATGTTTGGGGCATTGCGCATTGACAGGGATTATTGTAGACGTCAGAGAGGGAGGGGACAGGAATTTTTCAAAAATATTGCTACGGTCAAAAAAAACAAACAAACAAACAAACAAAAAGACAACACATATATGATCAGGATACGCAATATGAAATCAAATGAGATTTGTACCAGTGGACCTTGCAACTATGAAGGTTATTTATCTTTTGAGCCCATGCCCGGGTGATCAGATAGTGCAGCAACACAGATCCACTGCCACTGAAAGACAGGCAAACAAGCATGCATCATGTGCTCCCTTAACAAATGTGACAGGTGTTACATTCCATTTGTCAGTATCAAAGGCTGGAGAGTACAGGGACAGGGAACAGTATAATCTCTTATGCAAATAGCATTCATCATGGCAGTACAAAATGTTCCAATGAAGAATGTTGTGTGGGTGTACCTGACCTGTCATGATTGTACAATGTATAAAAAAAAAATATTTTTGTCTTTATTTGTCTTTTCATTTTGTGAAAATTTTAACAAGAATCAATTTTAACGAGATTCAAGATTCAAGAATTTTATTTGTCACATGCATAATTGTTAAAGTACAAAAAGCAGTGAAATGTAGATTGGGGCTGAACTCCTTCTGTGCAAGCAAGAATTAATATTAATAGTAATAAATAAGAAAAGAATAGTGTGTCCTGTAACCCTGGGAGATTGGACTTGGATATCTTTTCAGCACAGCGAATCACTTTGTGGAGGGTGGTTTTGTCTTGAGAGGTGCAGTTTCCATACCACATAGTGATGTTCCCAGATAAAATAGATTCAATAGTGGCAGTATAGAAGGACTTCTGTAACTCAGTAGAGATTCTGAATTTCCTAAGCCTCCTAAGGTGGTAGAGACGCTGCCTTGCCTTTTTCACCACAGATGAGATATGTGACCATGACAAATCCTCTGAGATGTGAACTCCAAGGTACTTGAAGCTGCTTACTCTCTCAACGTCTGCACCATAGATTCTGAGTGGAGTGTATGGCTGTTTCTCCCTCCTGAAGTCCACCACCAGCTCTTTAGTTTTGGTGACGTTGAGCTCCAAGTTGTTTTCTTGACACCATGACGACAACATCTCAACTTCATTAAAGTAGGCTGACACATCATTGTTGGAGATGAGTCCAATCACCACTGTATCGTCAGCAAATTTAACAATAGAGTTGGAATTGTGGGAGGCAGAGCAGTCATGGGTATACAAGGAGTACAGCAGTAACAACCTAACTGTTGTAGCAATAAAGCATACATCAAAGGATAAGAGTATGTAGTAGTAACAAGCCAGAACTGAGAGACTCAGGAGAAGTTTCGGTAACACTTTACGGTAAAGGTACATGAATTATCATGAATTCATGCATGAAATCATTCATGATTAATGCATTACTTCATCTGGAATGTCTAATGAGTCATCAGGAATTAACATAATGGCCTGAAATAGCACATGATCTTAAGCATTAATTACTCTGGGTACATCATCATGAGTCATGATTAATTAGCATGATCATGATGACTTAATCATGTTTGTGCCCCCTCAACTAAAGTATTGGCGGGGTTCAATTGCAAATCGTACAATTGGATGGTCCTATCAATGGTAAAGAAATTGCTCTTTCCATTTATTTCTTTATTCTTGCTAACAGACAGTTACACAGGTGCACTCTTTTGAACCTCAAAATAAGGGCGGCATACATGTCATCAACTAAGCATTATTTTTTTTAAGGCGTTCATCATATTTGTGGCCCATCAGATGAAGTGATGAAAGTGACATGAATTACAGGTTAGCTGCTCATGAGTTCATCATGTTTGTGTCCTCTAAACTAAAGTGTTGACATGGTTAAATAGTTAAAATACGGTTGACGTATGGAATAGATAATAATCAATGCAATGTCTGGGAAATTCTTGGAAAGGCTAAACTAGGCTAAATAAGTATCCACTTTTATTATATAAAATTCTTTTGAACAAAAGCATCATGATCATGTGTAATTAATCATGACTCATGATGATGTACCCAGAGTAATTAATGCTTAAGATCATGTGCGATTTCAGCAGGAGATCATTAAATAATAATAATAATAATAATAATAATAATAATAATAATAACTAGAAAAGCGCTCATAGAGCGCAGACCTCCTCCAAGGCAATGTGGTCACAGATGCAATATAATTTCAAATCCAATTCCAGATCCTGTTATGGATCACCAATCACCACCAAATTCGAATCAGTTCTTGCTTGTCCCAATATACACATTGTCCGAAAATTTCATCCAAATCCGTACAGTACTTTTCAATTATCCTGCTGACAGACAAACAAACAAAAAGACAAACAAACCAATGCGACCGAAAACATAACCTCCCTGGCAGAGGTAATAATAATAA
>JAODXP020001194.1:0-21176 GCA_027497455.2 Sardinella longiceps | reverse complement strand
ACACACGTACACGTACACACACACACACACACACACACACACACACACACACACACACACACACACCTTGCCTGCCTTACGCATCACAATTGTCTCAATGTTCAGCTACATGGATTTATGCCTCAGCTAGCTACTTTAGTTGGTACTGGAACAGGTTTAATAGCTAAACTAAAATGATCACAAAGCTCCTCTATTCTTTTCTCAAGATGCTGAGTTGGGTGGACAGAGCAGAGGCCCATCCAAGAGCTGGCCCCAGCATACTGCAGAGTCTGGAGGAAACATTAAGAGACTGGGGCTTGTCTCAGGCTGATGACATCATTTCCTCCCTTGAGAAATGGGCAAAGACAGCCTTGCAGGCTATTATGGACCACCAGTCAGAGTTAGAAGAGAGGGAAAGGGGGGGACCCCATGCAAGGACAGATCTAATAGGTGTGTACATCTTAAGAAAAAATCTTGATTTAATCTAATGAAAGAAGTATAATTTAATGCAATTTTCAAACCAATGATCTTAATATATCCAAATGTATTTAAGTTGTTAAACCATCACTATTCATTATATATTTATAATTGATAATATACAGTACAGAAATAAATATGTCCTTGCATGTTGAAAGGAAATATACCATTTTAACGTGTTATATATGGATTAATGTGTACATCACCTTTCATAATAGTGAACTTTCTTTTCAGGGTTGAATTTTCCTTGGGGAAGATGGAAGATGGTGAGGTGCAGCCTTTCCTCCTGGGCATAAAAATGTTACAAAGGGAGTGTTCAACACTCTGGATAATCTTCTCCATCCCCAGCAGTCAACCCCAGCTATTGAGCCTCTGCTACAGACCATATGTCATCACGCACACTGCTCCATCCTGGCTGGAAAAACTCTTCTCTTTATTGGAGCTGGAGCAACAAAAAAACTTGGGACCTTTGTCTCAGCCAAACAGTACGGCATTAAGGTACATTAAATGAACATGGCACCATTTTTAAGTAGGCAGTGAGGCTGGAATGTAAAGTAGTCAGAAAGAAAATCTTTTCCATGATACACTAACGTTAAAATTACAATGGGAAATGCAGGTAAATACATTGAATAGCCAATTTCCTTGGTGGTATTTCAAGGTGGCATATCCCTTTAAAATTTCATGTTTTGTGTCCCCAGAGTATTCTTGTCTGCTATGTTGAGGACCACCCAGCATCTGAATATGTTTCAGAATATTTGGTCTACAATTACATGGATCATACACAAGATGAAGCTCACGCCAAGAACATTGTGGCAATGCTGGAAAAGAAGGATCTGCAAGTAGATGGTTGTTTAACATTTATCTGCAAACACACAATCCTCTGTGCTCTGGTGAGGGAAAAACTTGACCTGCCTGGAGACACAGTGGAAGCCATCTCTATAGCTAAGAGAAAGAGCCATACCCAGAGGCATCTGGGATCCATTGATCAGGGCTTTTGTCACCTCCCTGCCCCCAGGCAGTACGCTGTCCGCTCAGAGAATTTTGAAGATCTCAATGATCTGACAGGAATTGCAGAAGCCTTTGGATTTCCTGCTGTGGTGAAGCAAGAATATGGAGCTGGCTCTGTTTCTGTGAAACTGGTGGAAAATTCTCAACAGTGTGAAGAATATATTCAAGAAATGAAGACCCTCAAAGTCTTGGACCCTAATGGTGGCTTTGCATCCAGTCCAATGATTATGGAGTACATTGAGGGTGACAAGTATGTGGTGGACTTGGCAATCTTCAAAGGAAGACTGCTCTTGGCCTTTGTGTCCCGCTGTGGTCCTCCTGTTTTGCCGTTCTTCATTAGTTCCTCTCACATCATGCCCTCTGGTGTCAGCCCAGAGAAAGAGGCTCAGATGATGGCAGCTGCCTATCAGTGCTGCCTACACTGTGGTCTGGAGAATGGAGTCTACAATGTTGACCTCAAACTCACTGATCATGGACCCAAACTCATAGAAATCAATCCTCGCACCGGGGGGAACTTCCTTCCCACTTGGATAAAGGAAGTGTATGGTGTTGATATCTTCACAGTGGCCTTCCTGATTGCCTGCAACATACAGCCCCTGGTGTGGACCCCTCAGCCAAGAGGATGCTTTGTAGGAATATCTAGTCCCATTAAACACCACCACCATGCCAAGCAGAAGACACCAGCATTTGATGTCATTCTGAAGAGTTTGGTAGAGAAAGGTTTTGTCAAGTCCAGCATGATAACTGATGTTTCGGATGAGACTGCACCCGTTGCCACCCTTAATTTATCAAACTTCAGTGCACGCAGAGATGACGCCATCAACAAGATTCTCTTAGCTTCCCAAATTCTGAATATAGACTCTGAAGATTACCCTGTGAAGTTCTTCCTGGAACCTTTCATGTAGATTAATAAACCAATCCAGTTGAAACTGCGCTTCATGGCTGAGGACTGCCTTTGGTACCTTAGATCAACAAAACACTATTCAGCAAGAAAAGTGTAAATAGCCCTTTGCAGACATTTTTGTTCTTAGAAATGAGTTTTAAACACTAAACTAGAAATGCACTGTGAGAGTGCAAACCTTTGCCGCCAAGGGTGATGAGCAGTAGTGATCTTGCACACCATTGGTGGAGTCTACGTTCAAAAAATGATGTCATGCAGCTTTTAGCAATCACCAAAACAAACAAAAACAGTGACATCTGAGATATCTCATGTACATTGCAGATCAGAAGCAGATTGCACTTTTGTTGAAAGGACCACACACAAAAAAACTATCCATTACAATGACTACTGTCCCACCTCATTTTGCTGAAATCATGGTTTTGCATAGCCACATGTCATGTCTTGATATGAGATGTGAGCATAATGTTGGTCCACACAATAAATGAATGTATTGTTTCATTCATTTACAAAAAGCACCAATTACCTATTATCTGAGTTGTCTGAAAAATGGAAAATTTAAGTTTTCGACCCAATTTTCATCTTTTTCATGTGAATTCTAAAAATAGATCAAAGCACTGCAAAGCGTTACACGGACCCCCGGCCCTTATTCAATTCAATTTAATTTCCATTTATTTGTAGAGTGCTCAAATACAGTACATTGTCTTGTGGCGCTTTACAGACAGTACGGGTTGCACCCATGATTAACAGGGGCAAGGAAAAACTCCCTTCGCTTACTAATAATTCATTTTTAGGAAGAAACCTTGGGCAGATCCGCGCCTCATGGGCTCAGCCCATCTGCCAGGGGCCTAATAGAGTATCCGTACAGTCGTTAGTCTGATGCATAGATTGACCATGGTTTACACTTATGTATCCTAACTGTAAAATCTGTTATTAATAAATCCATTCACATTCACCCTGTCATCATTGTTGAACGTTTTATTGAGTAATTTCAGTAAGTAGATATTTGTGAGACATGAACAAAATAAAACAATGCAGACACCAGGCAGTACAAAAAGGTGCCAAAAGTGCATTTCTTTAGTACATACAAAAACCCTTCCCAAAGTGCATGAAAAGAAAAGTGTATACATATTAGTAAGGCACCGTAGAGTAGTGTAGTGTAGAAGGACACTCAAAACAGACTTCAAACACTACTATGAAATGTAAAAACAGTATAGAGCGTTAGTGTTTGCCATGGTTACAGCCGCTAGGGTACTCACCAGGACATGTAAATTTGACCATATCACCCCTATTCTCAAATCACTTCACTGGCTCCCCGTAAAACAAAGAATTGATTTCAAGATACTTCTTCTTGTCTTTAAATCATTAAATAACCGAGCCCCCCCATATATTTCTGATATGATCTCTCTTCATAACCCAATCCGTCACTTAAGGTCCTCTAATAAACATCTCCTTACAACCCCTAGAATTAACACAAATGCAGGACATGGCGCTTTCAGTTACTGTGCTCCAGTCCTCTGGAATAGCCTTCCTTTGGAATTAAGGTCATCAGAATCACTGCCTTCTTTTAAAAGGGACTGAAAACCCATCTGTTTTCTTTGGCTTTTGCCTCATGACCACAGGTCTTTGTTTTTAAACTGACAATATTACTTTTACTTTATCTGTTTTGCTTTTTTTTGTGTGTGTGTGTGTTATTTCTGTTCTGTTTTACTTTTTATTTTATTTTATATTACCATTATTATCAATATCTTATCTTCTTCTTGTTCAGTGTATTTTATTCATTTAAAGATATCTCATCATTCACAGCACATTGTGTCTATGTGTATCATATGAAATGTGCTTTATAAATAAACTGACTTTTGACTTTGACTTTGACTTTACTGACACCAGTACACACACCAGTCCACTCCAAGAGTGAGTGAAGACCTGAAGCTCACGAGATCAGTTTGGTCTCAAGAGGCTACCACATGATGCGACATTTCAACTCATCATATAGGATAGCCTGGACCCGATCCGATATCACCATCGGGGGTAAAGTGGTCCTCGGTCTGAAAATGTTTGAGAAACACTGCTTTAAATGTTGCTTCCTGTGCAAGCAGGCTGACATGCTTTTCCATGGAAATACATCCCCAGTAACATTTTTTGGTTCCGGGAAGGTTTTCTGTCGGGTATGAGAACGTTCCCTGATAGTAGCTTTGGTTGTCTGAAGGGGCACCAGGAAAGCTTTTTTAAATGGAACTAGAACGTTAGCTGTTGGTTTGCATTTCTGGTTAGGCGAACGTTCCCGCAACGTTATCCTAACGTGACATTTTGTGAGAAAAATATTAATAATAAACACAATAATAATAAACGCATCAATCAGGAATCGAGCCCCTGTCTCCCGTGCCACAGGCAGGTGCATTACCGCTGGACCACGGCATTATTGATGTTGCAAGGAAAAAAAAAAACTTAGCTCTGATACATCACTAATTGCGAGACATAAAATTAAGATAGCCTAAATCTATTATCATAAACAGTCAAAATCAAGTTGTTTAATGATAATTTACACATAATAATATCTATCAGATTGTAATTTAAATACAATTTAAAAAAATAACCACGAGGGAACGTTTTCGGAAGGTCACAAAGTTACCACGCTGTAACGTTAGAGTTTTAACGTTTTCCGAACCAAAATAGGATAGCGTTCTTAAAATAACCATAGGAGAACCAGGAGGGAACGTTAGTTAAGGTTCCCATAACGTTCCGTGTTTGCTGGGATGGAAATCAGGCCTGGAGAGAAATGCATTTTAGGCTGCAACACCGTGAAAATAAATAGGCTATTAAGTAACTTTACATGAGGAAAATCTTCTTTGGATTATAACAGATGGTATGTTTTCTTTAAAATTATTTTGGTGAGTAGGGTGCCCACTGTCCACAGCCCAAAGCCCAAGCCTATCAGATATTCAGCACTAGGTTTTCTACTGCCCAAAGCCCAGCCTATCAGTTATTCAGCACTAGGGTATCCACTGCCCAAATCCCATCATATCAGCTGTCCAGCAGTAGTGTGTCCACTGTCAAACCCAAAGCCCAAGCCAATGAGCTATGTAGCACTAGAGTGTCCACTGCCCAGAGCCCAAGTCCATAACCTATCCAACACTAGGGTGTCCACAGCCCAAAGCCCAAGCCTATCAGTTATCCAACACTAGGGTTTCAACTGCCCAAAAGCCAAGGCTATCAGCTATTCAGGACTAGGGTGTCCAGTGCCCAAAGCCAAGTCTATCAACTATCCAGCAATAGAGTGCTGCCCAGATGACAAGTTAATAAGCTATCCAGCACTAGGGTGTCCACTGTCCCAAGCCTATCAGCCAGAAGGCACTAGGGTTTCTACTGCCCAAAGCCCAAGCCTATCGGCTAGCAGGGACTAGGGTTCCCACTGCCCAAAGGCCAAGCAGCTAGTCTACACTGGGGTGTCCACTACCCAGAGCCCAGGCCTAGCAGCTATCCAGCACTATAGGCTGTCCACTGCCAAAAGCCCAAGTCTATCAGCTGTCCCCAGCACTAGGGTGTCCACTGCCAAAATTCTAACCCAGAACCTCCTCTACTTTGGAGACCAATACTGAGTGGTCAACAGAGGATGAGTGGATGTCTGAAGGTGACTGGTCATTGAAAAGAGTGGCAGACTGATGATCATGGCAGATGGTGGATCAAGGGCCAGGATGTGTGGGCCATAAATGTGGAGAAAAGGCCTATGTGATGTACAGTGCACAGTGCATTCATCAAAGTAGCCTACTGCATTTTTACAGCAGACATGCAATATTTTATGCACAAATATTAAAGTAGACTAGTAATGGACTGATGTCATTAGGTGGTTTTAAATCCAACTTGTAATGCTTGTTTAATTTCTATGTAAATATAATCTAATTCGCTTAAGTGGTGTTTGATATTTAATGCAAACATGAAATGTGGATGGAAGTTGGATGGAAAACTGCTTGGCATAGACCTACCATACTATTCCAGACCCCTGGCTCCATAATTGATGACCCCTGTTGTATTATAGTAAAAGGCATCATGATATCATTTATGAATATATCCTAAATGCAGAGCAATACTTTACTTTGCTGTAATTTTCTTTGACAATTTTGTGAACATTCTTCTTAGCACTGACCGTGGACTTGACTGGAGACTTGATTATGGATTCAGCACAACCCCACCAATGATTGGATATTTCTATCAAAACCAACTGGGGTTTGTCCCTCCTCTGAAGTACAGGAACAAATATTTAACTCTACATCCAGTCTTGTCAGTACTTCCATCATTGTTCCCATCACTTGTCCCTTTGAACTGTTTTGTGCTTGTGTTTGCGCTTTCGGGCCTTCTTGAACTTCACTCATTCCTTATGAATGTTGAGAATGACAAGCAGAAACTGTAAATTTATCAATCTTTGTTTCGTTTTTTTCTTCCTGTTTTTACTGATTCTTAAATGTTTTTTTTTTCTTTTGGTCACCTGGGTCAATTACTATTGCTATTCATATATACATTTTATTTTTATTTGTACTTTTCTTTTATTTTGGTGTTTAAGTGTTTTGGGAAGTCTGATGACATCAGGGTACAGTATACTGTAAAAAGTGATTCATTGGTTCAATGTAAAAAAAAAATAGGGCAGCAATTCACAATAAGGATTTTACATTGACCTAATCTAAAAAACATAATTTAATGATGTTTTTTTTTAGATTAGGTCAATGTAAAATCTTTATTGTGAATTGCTGCCCTATTTTTTTACATTGATCCAATGAATCACTTTTTACAGTGTAGAAGCTACACAGAGTTGCTAAACCAGTTCAGAGAACTGGTTACGCTGGAGGCTATTCAGGGAACTAGTTATGCTGGTGGCTACTCATCTGAAAGTCCATTACCATAAAGACCGACTGGTGAAACAAGCGCTTAAGTAGCCAGCCCAATTAAGTAGCCTAGTCGCAGTTGTGTTATTGGAAAACTACTAATCTTTGTAGACCTATGAAGTGTAATGTGTTAGTGTAATTTTTGGTCCCAGTCAAGCCCTTCATACGAGCCTAACACTAGTAGAGTTTTGTATAGGCTAGAGATAGAGATGCAACTGGAATCAACATTAGTTGAGAAATGTGTGCTATTTCAGCACCATAGACAGAGATTTATCTGTAAAACAGAATGTAAAGAATTGCCTTTTCCGTAATGGCATATTTTCATGCTACATGTGCTACATACTGCTTGCACACAATCAATTAATTAGCTGCAGGTGCTCTACTTGACTTGCGGAACCCCATACACTTCTCTCCAGTATGCAGCATGGTATGCAAGCAGCAGAAGAGGTCTACTGACCACATGACCAGATCCTCATTAATTAATTGACTGCAGGTGCTCTACCTGACTGAAAGGAAATTGAGCCCCATACTACTCCAGTGATATATGTCATGGACCGCACACTATACACACTGCTTTCTGCAGAGATCAGTATAGTAGTATGTAGCATAGTACAAAGCATGTGATGATCTCTGATAGCGACTCCACCCATAAGCCCTTGTTAAAGTGGGCAAGGACTAGACCCTGAGTGGATGCATTTAAGCTTAAGCCCTAGCACTGTCTGCCTCAGACTAGCCTGTCTTTTTATACTGGGAACATTACTGTACTTGAAGATTGTAAAGGCGACGTTGTAGAGAAGGTAACACATATTTTCTCAGTCTGCATACATCATGGACTGTTTGAAGAAAACCAAAGGCTCCTTGCCCCAAAGCTATTGGCATTTGCAGCAAATATTGCAGGAACTTGCACTTCCTAAGACAAGAGACCGTACTCTCACCCCTATTAAAGGTAAGAGCACATTTATGTATTGTACTTGAATGCATTTACTATGTTTCATCACATGGACTAATTCCATTACATAAACCACTGGACCTGACAACTAGAAAGACTAGAAGTATTCTCTGTAACTGTATGATGGGATGAGATTTTGATGACAAAAAATATATTGATATTCATAAAGACATATGCTTACCTGTCAATTATAAGCTGTCATTATAAAAATGTCATACTTCATTACATTCACTGATACCATCACAATTATCATTTGTAGCTCTGATACTGCTATTTGAAAAGAATGCAAAAATTACCTTTTAGTCATTTGCACAACAAAATGTAGTATTGCACCAAGCTAAAAACAAAAAAAAAACCCAAACATATATGACATGAACCATATACACTTGCACCATACATGCAAACAAATACACTTGCACATAGATGTATGTGATGTGTAAGTGGTCTTTTTTTGTCACAGATGATGACGTGGTTGACATAGTGATCTGTGTCATGGCATCTCCTGATAAATTCTTGCCTCTATTGTTGGCCGGTGGCAAGCAATGTCCAGGTAACTATCTTCATTACTGTTGTAGCCTTACTCTTTGTACTCTTTCTTGTATGATATCAGCTTTGGTGACTATTTTAGCAGAGACCAAGCCTTACAATGGCTCCGGAACAAAGTTTATTCACAAAAATACCTTGATGTAGAGCATTTCAAAAATCCATGTGCTGCTCTAACCACACAGAATCAGACCGTAGTGCTAGCATGGTAACCTGGAGCAGATAGCCACTGACACAGGGACAAACAAAACGCAAAACAACAGCAAGAACATACAGTAATATTCTGCCTTTTTGTAATCAAGGGAACAGGAGGAACAGGAGGAAAAACAAACAGTCACAGAAAGACAGTCAAGTCCGGCCTAGTTCAACATGAACACATAAAATGAATAAGGCTATGCAAATAACACATTCTAACCCCAATTCCTTTACTTCTCAGGTCGAATGATGCTCTGCCTCTGCCCCTCCTGGGTGTGTAGAACCCCCTCCCACACCCAACCAGGCCTGTTCTCCCTGTTCATCCTGAAGGCAGTCACTTTTGAGGCTGGGGGCTACACATACTTGGACACTTTCAGTTCACCCTGTCGGGTGACTTACGTCCTAGAGGATGGTTCTGTGGGTCACTCTGTAGGAGAAGGGCTGGACTGTCCAACCAGTGGTTCTCCCCAACTCAATATCCTTACTGAGGATGTTCTGCTGAACTACCAGCTCTTAGCAGGGAAAGGGGCCCCTCTCCCTCCCATGCTGGCCCTCTCCTATCGCCCTCCAGTGGGGTTAGTCCCCTCTCGCCCTTCCCTCATGCTCCATGTTACGCAGGGAGAAGGAAGATCTGCAGGAATCTATGGAGGAGGTCATCAGTGACTTCCTGAAACAGCCAGAAGTGCAAAGTTCTGACAAAGTAAGTTATATTAAAACAGGACTTTTCCTTGTTTTGACTTATGTCAAAACAAAGTGTTCATGGAAACACTCTTTTGATCCAGTGAGGGAAGTTCAGTCTCTGGAATTAGTGATACACACAGCATGCAGTAAATACACACACAGAGAGGTGAAGCACACACTAACCCAGCACAGCGAGCTGCCTGCTACAGTGGCGCCCGAGGAGCAGTGATGGGGAGCAGGGACACTTCATCCCTGGTCCCCAGTCAGCAACTCTTTAGTTAAAAGCCTAACCAGTTGGCCATGGCTGCCCAGTATAATGTAAAATGGACTACAGAGAAACAATGTAATGTAGGTCAACTGGATTGCAAATATTCACTGCACACATAGCTAAACTTGTTGCTTGTTTTAGGTATTGGTGCAGCTCTCCACCTCTGGCTGGGGCTCCCAGGAAAGTGCTACTGTTTTGGGTCGAGAGGACAAGGAGAGTTTGCTGAAAGCTGCAGCTGCCCTGATCCCACAGATGAGGGAGGGGGAGGCCATTCTACTGATAGCCTGCTACCCCTCCATTCAACCTCTCCAAAGAACTATGGTTAAGAACTCACTATTCAAAGGTAACACTAACATGCTCATGTCAAAGTTTACAAGAAAAAAAGTTCCAAAAGATCAGCAAAAATTAAGTGTTCCTTTTTAATAATTCCCCTTTTATCTAGAGCCCACAGTGATGAGAGAGAAGCTTTTTCTTCGTATCAATGTTACTGTGTGTCGAACACCAGACGACCAACCTCAAGTGACTCAGGTATAGCTCATGAGCGCAAACACACACACACAGTACACACACACACGTACACGTACACGTACACACACACACACACACACACACACACACACACACACACACACACACACACCTTGCCTGCCTTACGCATCACAATTGTCTCAATGTTCAGCTACATGGATTTATGCCTCAGCTAGCTACTTTAGTTGGTACTGGAACAGGTTTAATAGCTAAACTAAAATGATCACAAAGCTCCTCTATTCTTTTCTCAAGATGCTGAGTTGGGTGGACAGAGCAGAGGCCCATCCAAGAGCTGGCCCCAGCATACTGCAGAGTCTGGAGGAAACACTAAGTGACTGGGGCTTGTCTCAGGCTGATGACATCATTTCCTCCCTTGAGAAATGGGCAAAGACAGCCTTGCAGGCTATTATGGACCACCAGTCAGAGTTAGAAGAGAGGGAAAGGGGGGGACCCCATGCAAGGACAGATCTAATAGGTGTGTACATCTTAAGAAAAAATCTTGATTTAATCTATTGAAAGAAGTATAATTTAATGCAATTTTCCAACCAATTATCTTAATATATCCAAATGTATTTAAGTTGTTAAACCATCACTATTCATTATATATTTATAATTGATAATATACAGTACAGAAATAAATATGTCCTTGCATGTTGAAAGGAAATATACCATTTTAACGTGTTATATATGGATTAATGTGTACATCACCTTTCATAATAGTGAACTTTCTTTTCAGGGGTTGAATTTTCCTTGGGGAAGATGGAAGATGGTGAGGTGCAGCCTTTCCTCCTGGGCATAAAAAATGTTACAAAGGGAGTGTTCAACACTCTGGATAATCTTCTCCATCCCCAGCACTCAACCCCAGCTATTGAGCCTCTGCTACAGACCATATGTCATCACGCACACTGCTCCATCCTGGCTGGAAAAACTCTTCTCTTTATTGGAGCTGGAGCAACAAAAAAACTTGGGACCTTTGTCTCAGCCAAACAGTACGGCATTAAGGTACATTAAATGAACATGGCACCATTTTTAAGTAGGCAGTGAGGCTGGAATGTAAAGTAGTCAGAAAGAAAATCTTTTCCATGATACACTAACGTTAAAATTACAATGGGAAATGCAGGTAAATACATTGAATAGCCAATTTCCTTGGTGGTATTTCAAGGTGGCATATCCCTTTAAAATGTCATGTTTTGTGTCCCCAGAGTATTCTTGTCTGCTATGTTGAGGACCACCCAGCATCTGAATATGTTTCAGAATATTTGGTCTACAATTACACGGATCATACACAAGATGAAGCTCACGCCAAGAACATTGTGGCAATGCTGGAAAAGAAGGATCTGCAAGTAGATGGTTGTTTAACATTTATCTGCAAAGACACAATCCTCTGTGCTCTGGTGAGGGAAGAACTTGACCTGCCTGGAGACACAGTGGAAGCCATCTCTATAGCTAAGAGAAAGAGCCATACCCAGAGGCATCTGGGATCCATTGATCAGGGCTTTTGTCACCTCCCTGCCCCCAGGCAGTACACTGTCCGCTCAGAGAATTTTGAAGATCTCAATGATCTGACAGGAATTGCAGAAGCCTTTGGATTCCCTGCTGTGGTGAAGCAAGAATATGGAGCTGGCTCTGTTTCTGTGAAACTGGTGGAAAATTCTCAACAGTGTGAAAAATATATCAAAGAAATGAAGACCCTCGAAGACTTGGATCCTAATGGTGGCTTTGCATCCAGTCCAATGATTATGGAGTACATTGAGGGTGACAAGTATGTGGTGGACCTGGCAATCTTCAAAGGAAGACTGCTATTGGCCTTTGTGTCCCGCTGTGGTCCTCCTGTTTTGCCGTTCTTCATTAGTTCCTCTCACATCATGCCCTCTGGTGTCAGCCCAGAGAAAGAGGCTCAGATGATGGCAGCTGCCTATCAGTGCTGCCTACACTGTGGTCTGGAGAATGGAGTCTACAATGTTGACCTCAAACTCACTGATCATGGACCCAAACTCATAGAAATCAATCCTCGCACTGGGGGAACTTCCTTCCCACTTGGATAAAGGAAGTGTATGGCGTTGATATCTTCACAGTGGCCTTCCTGATTGCCTGCAACATACAGCCCTTGGTGTGGACCCCTCAGCCAAGAGGATGCTTTGTAGGAATATCTAGTCCCATTAAACACCACCACCATGCCAAGCAGAAGACACCGGCATTTGATGTCATTCTGAAGAGTTTGGTAGAGAAAGGTTTTGTGAAGTCCAGCATGATAACTGATGTTTCGGATGAGACTGCACCCGTTGCCACCCTTAATTTATCAAACTTCAGTGCACACAAAGATGACGCCATCAACAATATTCTCTTGGCTTCCCAAATGCTGAATATAGACTCTGAAGATTACCCTGTGAAGTTCTTCCTGGAACCTTTGATGTAGTTTCATAAACCATTCCAGTTGAAACTGTGCTTTATGGCTGAGGACTGCCAACCCCAAAATAATTCAAATTATATCGCCAAAAAGTATTCATTAAGAAAGATGTGATTAGCCCTATCATTGTGTGTGTGTGTGTGTGTGTGTGTGTGTGTGTTTGTTTTCTTTGTGTGGCAGTACTGGCGCACTGGTTAAGGAACCTGGATAGCGTTCTTGTAGCCTAGATATTGCGGGCTAGAATCCTGATTGCCACCGTTGTGCCCTAAAGGTACTTGAACCCAGTGATGTTCACAAGTCATTTTTTTCCAAGTCAAGTCCCAAGTCTTTGTAGTCAAGTCCAAGTCAAGTCTCAAGTCCTTGGGAGCAATGCCAAGTCAAGTCTCGAGTCTTTCGTCCCAAGACCAAGTCAAGTCTCAAGTCAAGTCTCAAATGACTGAAATTAACTATTAACCTTTTTTGTCTGTCTGAGATTATACTGGATAACTGTCAGGCTATATTAACTGTTGGGGGGGGCATGGTATGGTGCATTGTATCTTAAGAGGGCTATTTAAATTCCAAATTGTGAAGAAACATGAACGTTTTGTTTAAACTTAAATATTTAGAAAACAAATACCACAGATAGGCTACATTATGCTGTGTAGCATTTCCATTCTTGAGGTCTAAAATCCTATTTTGAACAACTGCTTTTAATAGCATATTACAGAAACTTCTTATCTTAAATCCATAGGGGTTTAAAATTTGGTATTACAGAAACAAATTATGTAGCCTATGGGATGTTTTTTTTTTCTTCGCCCTATATTAGTATAAGATTATTCATCATGTATTTCAATAAACTGTATGATTCAAGGAAATTTACAGGCTATTATATTTATCAGCTTATTCATATATTGTTGGTTTACAGAAAGTTTTACATAGTTTGATCTTTTCATGACAGCCAGTCTAGATCTAATATAATGGATAATTACACTACTCACCTCAACATGCTTTTTACAGTCATTCAAGCCACCATGGGCAATACTGAATTCACTGTTACCAACGGTGCATCTGTCGAAATTGTCATTATTTTTTAACTCTTATTAGGCAAGGGTATTGTTTTGTATAATCAGAGGTAAAATGGGTCTTATACAGTATTTTCTTCTTTTTTTTTTTTGACACTCTTTCTCTGCCATACCGATCCTGTTGACATTACCGAGCTGAGTTAAAAGACCGCCCAAACTGAAAGCTGATTGGTTTACTCAGCCAATTAGTAAGCCAATCAGGACGCTCTATGTCTTGCATGCACCGTCCATGCTCTCAGGAGCAGGCATGCACACACACACCGTTCCCTCAGGCACCGCTTCTCTCTCCGTCCCTCTCGCTCACTCTCACATGCGCGCATATTAAGATGCGCGATGTAGATGTAGATGTTTCACGTGCATGCCCTGGCTTACTAGCTCTAGATTCCGGGAGATATTATTCTATTTGCGGGTATCAGGGAGGCATTATCAATATCAGGATGTCTGCACAAACTAGGCAATATAACATAGCATACCATCATTAGATCCAGAGGCGAACCCCGACTGTTGGGTAACATTAAATACTATTGGTCACAACCAAATCACGGTTAACAATCAATTAAGACATTGACTTATGTTTACAACCTATACATTGCAACTGCGCAAGCATACAGTACCCCTTTATCATCAGAGAACATAATAACAGCATGCCAATAAGGCAATAACACAAAAAGAAAAAGATAATCAAAAACACCCCATAACAATAAGCCTTCTCTGCCTGTGTGTCGTTCTGAGGTGCCTGATAAAGTTGGATGTAGTTGAGCCAGCATCATTTATCCTGACACCACACTCTTTGCAAAGGGCTGTTCGCCCTGTGTGAGAAGTCTTTATATTCAAATGCAACAACAAATGGAACAGGTGAATTTGCCGTCGCCATGGTCATTGTTGATTTCTGACTGCACACATGTGTTGCGCGTAATCTGGGAGAGAAATATTCTGCCAGCGCTCCGCGTTTCCCATAAGGCATCATGATCACGAAATGATCATTGTTCACGAGTCACAAGGCTCAAGTCCGAGTCAAGTCTCGAGTCATTGAGGGCAAGTCTAAGTCCAAGTCTCAAGTCTTTGTTTGTGCGACTTAAGTGCGACTCGAGTCCAAGTCTGGGACTTGAGTGAACATCACTGCTTGAACCTACGTTGCTTCAGGGTGGCCCTGGCTCTGATGTAGTTGATTGTCGTTTTGGATAAAAGCTTCTGCCAAATGTAAAATCAGTAAATTCATAGTTTTGACCCTGTGGACACTAGTGAGTTTTTCCTTTGCTGTTAACCTCCCTTGTTTGATAGTTCATAGAGATGCATGATATATCGGCGGCCGATATATTAGAGGCCGATAAGTGTAATAAATCATACCGATATATCATAATTTTGGCTGATAATTTAAGTCTATATTTTTAAGGTTTCTTAAAAAGTTTGGTCATTCACATACTGTAGGCTGTCCCGCTCAGATATTAAGTGCTGTGTGTGTTCGTTGTAGTCTATTTTGAAAGTTTTGTGTGTTGTCTATTTGTCCAACCTCCTTTTGACATTCAAATGTAGGCTAATCGTTCTGAGATCAAGGCTTTGGGCCAATTCAGTAGAATAATTAACCCAACTGATTGACATTTTACGAACATGTAAAATAGACTACCTAAACAAAGCCACCATCACCTGTTCCCTTGCATGTTCTGCTTGCAATGATTTGGACAGAAAAGGCTTACTTTATAGGCCAGGGACAGTAGCCTAAGTTTAATGAGAATGCAAACTGCAACCACAATATAACAGGATGCTATACAGACCTTGTAGTCAAATGAGTTTATTTTTCCACAAAGTTGTTGTATCTTTTTGGAAAGGCTGTAGGCTAATGGATAGGCTTCCAGCTAGTCACGTCAGATGATGGTATAAATAAATAACACGTGGGAAACAGGTGCCTTTTGTACCTTTAATTTTATATATAAAAAGAATATTGGTTAAATTGTTATCGGCCACAATTAACCAATAATTATGACCGCCGCTAGCGTAGCAAGCGTAGCGGTCATATCATTATTGTCAATGTTTTTTTTTTTTTTTTTTTCTCCTGTCATCTACTTCCTGAATTTTTGGTCAACGATTCCCGGGACACCGTAACACCGGGGCACCTGAAACTTGGTGGGCAAGTAGACTTTTACGGAAAAATTTTGTTTGGTCCCCGGGGGCCACTCCATCTTTGCGCAGTTTTTCCTAAAGAACTACCTGAAATTTTTATATCATCTCTAGTAATTAGTAGTTTATTGGGTACATCATGACAAGACTACCTTGAACTCAAGATGACGAATGAAATGGAGCACAGCATTAGTTCAGGCAGGTCACAGAGTCTCGCTAGCTTCCCTGGTTGGCCCCGCAGACTGCCAATCAAACTGCTCAGCTGACTGCCAGCTGATTGCCAGCTGAGTGCCAGCCGGCCAAGCCCCGCTTTCATTGGCGGAGATAATTTAGAGCGCTTACTTAAACTGCCTTTGCCATTCTGCTGCCATCTGCTTTTTATGCAACTTTGCCACCCACCTCCTCGTAACCCCCTCATACTTCTGACTTATCAATGTCTGTCATTGATGTTTGTTCTGTTCTGTACTCCAGTGGGGGGGGGTTTATTGCTGCTCTCCCTGCCTTGGGCTTTCCGTGTTTGAACATGGAAGGGCAGGGGCCCCCAGAACAGAGCATACCGCCAAATTATGTATTTCATGCAATAGTAATAAAAATCTATTTCTTGACAAAGTGGTCCTGACTGAATTGGATTTTGCTCTGTGTTCTTGCCTATTTTACTTAGTAAAACTTCTTGAACTTCTGTATGTTGGTACAATTGTTTCTTCACCCCCCACTTTGTAGTGGTAAAGCTTTGAGCTGTCATACTGAAGAGCTGAACACCCAAGGAATCCAAATGGTAGATTTGAAAACGGAGCCGTTTCCCCTATCTGAGCCCGCGGTGCAGCCGCAGTAGTTGAGCACACACAGCGTTAAGGGCTGGTTATACTCCTTTTTCAGCCTATCGCCGCAGTGAGTTTTGATTTATACTACAGATCACTAGATCTGCGCTATGCGTCAAGGTAGGGGCAGCGAGGATTGGTCTCTGCCTTCAATACAGGGAAGCAAACTGTATGTGTCTGTAGCTTTGCAGCTACACAACTACACGGACTCGACGACAATGAAAATGAAACATTTAATAAATGTCAACCTGCATTTTGATCGCACTAGCAGCCACCACGGTAGGAACAAGGAAGTGTCTCATTATCGAGAACAGGTCGCAGGTAGCGAAATGTTTCCACGGAAACACTGTTCAACTGTCCCGATATAACTTGCAAGTGCACGTGTTGTCTTTGGTTTGTATAAATAAATGAGCGACAAAGCGCGGTCAACTTATTTAATGAACATCTCACAGTCCGTAGCCCGACGAAGGTTTTAGAACAAGGAAGTAGCTTTTCGTTCTCGAGCGACGAGAGCACAGAGCAGGCGGTTCGAGAGGACCAATCACAGCGGCTCCTGCTGCCGTTAACTGCGTCGCTGTCTGTTATCGCGCAGTTACGTTTGTTCCTGACTATAAATCAGGCTTTATGTTCATGCATTACACTTCACTACATTTCCCAACATGCAACACAGACCGGCCGTCGTAGCAGCGGCAGTTCCAAACATTACTCAATCGGTATTTTACGCTAAAGGTAAGAAATGACAACAACACATTTCATTCAACAAACTTTATTTACTAACCAGCTTAGCGAACATTGAGGTACCCGCTGCTTCAGCTTCATTGTACATTCCGTAGTTAGCAATAAAATTACATGCTGCTTGTGCCCCAGCACACAGTGCAACACACACTACTGCTTCCCACAATTAATTAATTAGCTGCAGGTGCTGCTCTATTTGACTGGCTGAGCCACATATACTGCTCCTCAGAATGCAGCATGGTATGCAAGCAGCAGAAGCACCAGAACCTCATTAATTAATGGACTACAGGTGCTCTACCTGACTCAAGGTTAATTGAGCCCCACACTATTCCTGTGATATTTGTCATGTACTGCATACTACACGCTGCTGTCTGCAGTGATCAGTATACGAGCAGTATGTAGTAGTCAAGTAGTAGGCCATTTCGGAAATGGCCACTCACTCTCGTTGCCTTCTCGCTCCTGGTCCGTCAGCATACTGGTCCGTGGGGAAACGCGTACCTCATTGGAGCCAGATTCTTATCCATTGTCCCGGGGCATTGGAAAGGACTATGTTGGGACAGGGGTGTTGATTGGTATTGTAATGTTTGTAATAAGTGTTTGCATTGCATTAATTAAGTCAACTTAAATTGTAATCATGGTTTAACTATTGATAATTGTGGATGTTTATTGTGAAGTGATGCTATTTGCTGTATGATATTTATTACCATGTAAAATGTGCTTTATTGTAATTTGCCCTCTTGTTTAGTTAGTATCATCCAATTTGCTAATTATTGAGGGGCCTATTTAAGAGGCACACTCAGTTTGCTTGAGAGACTGCTATGTCAGCTTGCTGTGAGGCTGTAAGTAATATTGTATTGCCTGCAATGGCCGGTTTTCTTTTCTTTTTTTGAAAGTTTTTTTGTTAGTCTTTTTTCTTCACTTGCGCACTTGTAAATAAATGGGCACAAGCTTTTCACTTAATTCTGTCATCCGCTGGTTATTACTACGTTATTACTAATCCTCTGGTTACTCCTCTTCCTGACGTGAGACGGGGGCTGGCAAGCCGCTTTCTCACAGTAGAGAATTAACATTTGGGTCAGTTCTCACAAAGCCCCTCCTAGTTGTTACAGTAAGTCATCTCGGACAAGCCATCGCAGCCGACTGCATGTTTACAGTGGCAGCTGTCATCACCGTGGGGCGTTATGTGATTGATATTACATAACTTGATTGTGAAGATTGTGCAAGTTACCTTAGAGCAAGTTTCTGAAATTGCTAAGAATGCCAAGAAAACCACAACAGTGTTGCAGGTTCTAATGCTTGTCTGGAAGTAGATATAACAGACCTAAAAAAAAGTCTTCTTCTTTTTCAGATCAGTGAGTTAGATGCTGAGAATGTCTGAAAGAAGTTTTCAGCAGTGTCATCTCTATGATTTCAGGAGAGCTGTGGGTTAAATGCTATTAGTTTGCGTTCAAAGGCGGGGCTGAGCCAAAAATCAATTGAGTGGGCATGATAAAAGTTTTCACAATGAAGGGGGGTTATGTTTGATGTGTTTGATGAGTAGGCAGTTGTATCCATTTTCTTGTCTAAAATGAATTATTTTTCACAAATGTTCCTGTATCAGTAGCAAAAATGCCTGGAAATACAAGTGTATATGCAAAGAAAATTGTTCTTTGTATTACTAAACTTTTATAAAAAAAAAAATCAGCAGTTAATTTTACAATAACCTTTATAAATGTTCGGAATACTTTGTATGTCCTCGCTTTCCCTCCTTTGTCAGTGTCTGGTGGAGCAAGCCTGTACCGTCAGACTAAACTGTTTCAACAAATCACCAAAAGGGGGAGACAGGAGTTTGAGGGGATATCAGGGGAATGCAAACATTTAAAAAATTCAGTCAAGTTATATAGCATAGAAACCTCTTTATTTTTATTATTATATCCATAGAGATAGATGCTATTTGCACCTGGGTGTATATAGCCAGCAATTCTGTTTGCACCCAATGTGCATAGTAAATGTGCCAATTTACACCCAGGTGTATGTACTATGGAATAATACTGATTACACTCAAGTATACTTACATGGGTGGAAACAATATCGGAGTCCTGATCTAAAATGGAAAGTGAGTGCTGAGTGATGGTGACTGACGGTGAGGTTGTAGCCTAATGCAATTTCCATCTCTAAAGCACAATATTACCAGAGATCCTTTATTAGGGAGATAAACCATGAAGACCCACTGCTTGAAGTCATGAGGGACATTTATGCAGTGGAGAGGCTCATTCTGTAACATTGAGGTCTATGACAGAATCCAAGAATTTCACTAATTTTTTTAGTCTTATTTTTCTGAGTAATGGGTGTACATTTTGGACATGGTATGGTGATCTCCAAAGCCTGTTAATGTGCTGAAGTTTTGTTTTGTTTTTCTCTTTTTAGATCATGCCAAAATTATACAATACATATATCAATGTTCAAGGTGCACAAAAATACAAAAAATTAATTACAGAGAGGAATGCAATTTGCGCTATCTAGCTTTACCAGGCTTTTGCATCTACCGAGGTTGACTGATTGGGGAACAGACTGCTCACTGGGAGGGCGTGGCATGGTGGCAACTAGCTTGGATGAACTCCACTTTGCTCCCATAGACATGAACTACCACGAAGTATCTGGCTTCTCATAGAATCTGTGATATTACTCTCTGAATATGTGGTCCTGAAAGCCAAGTATGCCTTTCCAACAGAATCCTAATAGCTTGGCTAATAGCTTGGCTAGTCAACTTTTTAACTGTTAAATCTCAAAGGTGAAAGTTAGCCATATCCTCTCTGATTCTTTATTATCCTCCACTGGATCCCCCCAGGTGTGTGTCCTCTCTCCACTTCTGTTTGTCTTGTATACAAATGAATGCAAATCTCAGCATGATGACAGTGTGCAGAAATTTGCAGATAATCAGTGTTGAGTGATTTTAGCAGTTCCTCTCCTTTTTAATCTATAGAACTTGGCTGTTATAGTTCTAGTGCCACCCACTGTGTATGACGAATTCAGATGCAAAAGCTTCTAAAAGCCACTTGCAATCAATTTACAGAAATATTTTATATAATTTTGATAAACTCTATTATCAATGTGCTGAAGATTGATTTTAGGTAACAGTGCTCTCTTGCAGTCATTAATGACCAGTCTGTTGAAGTGGTTGAGGAGTTTAAGTATTGATAACAGACTGAGTTTTGAGTCCCACACTGATGCTGTTTGTGCTTTAGCCCACCAGCGCACACACTTCCTTAGGAAGTTGAGGAATTTTGAGATTGACCCATTGACCCCAGTAAAAAAAAAAAAAAAAAAAAAAAGGATTGGCATATGTTTCTTGTTTCATGGAGTCTGTTTTAACCTATTCTTTTATTTGTTCGTTTGGGTCAGTGTCAATCAAAAATAAGAAGAAAATCAGAATAAGAGTAAAGATATATTCTTCAGAAACAAGGATATATCTTTAAAACTAGAACCATCAGGAAAGTCTCCTCAGCAGACTCCAGTCATCCCTTGTCCTGTGAGTTCAGACAAAATCATCTTTCCCTTTTGCCATTTCCCTTCTAAACAACAGTCATGATCTTGCCTTAGTGTGCTAGCATATTTTATTTTATTTATTTATATT
Organism: Sardinella longiceps; assembly: GCA_027497455.2. Classification (NCBI taxonomy): domain Eukaryota; kingdom Metazoa; phylum Chordata; class Actinopteri; order Clupeiformes; family Clupeidae; genus Sardinella; species Sardinella longiceps. Next base: position 24 of record JAODXP020001194.1, on the reverse strand, counting down.
TTGTCTTGATATGTGTGTTGTATG
>JAODXP020001193.1:12500-21486 GCA_027497455.2 Sardinella longiceps | reverse complement strand
GGTGCACACACACACACACACACACACACACACACACACACACACACACACACACAGTCACACACAACACACACACACATTCTGGGCATGCCCACTCTGTGGTGGCAACAACACCTTTCTCGTCTCCGATGTGCATGGCCCACTCGGTGTGGTGGCACACACACACACACACACACCTTTCTCGTCTCCGATGTGCATCCCACAGTGGGTGGCACACACACACACACACACCCCGCCCACATGTGGTGGCCACACACACACACACACACACACACACACGCACAGACACACACACACACACACACCTTTCGTCTCCGATGTGCAGGCCCACTCTGTGTGGTGGCACACACACACACACACACACACACACACACACACACACACACACACACGCACACACACACACACACACACACACACACACACACACACACCTTTGTCTCCGATGTGCGCCCACTCGGTGTGGTGGCACACACACACACACACACAACACACACACACACACACACACACACACCTTTCTCGTCTCCGATGTGCATGGCCCACTCGGTGTGGTGGCTGAAGCGGTCGATGGTGGAGATGACACTCTGGGCGTCGCCTCTCCGCCCCCTTCTGAACAGCACGCAACACACGCTGTAGGACACACACACACACACACACACACACGCACATAGATCATGAAGAGGACACACATACAGCACACAGAGAATGTGCGGGTGTGGGTGGCAGAGAGGTGCTGTGTGATGAATGTGTGTGGTGTTTGGATGTGTGTGTGTGTGTGTGTGTGTGTGTGTGTGGTGTTTGGATGTGTGTGTGTGTGTGTGTGTGTGTGTGAAGAGCAGAAAGTTAGTGTGTGAGGTTGTGTGATGAGTGTGTGTGGTACGGGGGGTGGCAGTGTAGGGTCAGGCTTAGATGTGTGTGTGCATGTGGGAGGGGGGATCAGAGAGTGATTTTGTGAGTTGTGTGTGTGTGTGTGTGTGTGTGTGTGTGTGTGTGTGTGTGTGTGTGTGCAGAGACGTACCTCAGGCCGTGAGGAGTGTGTGAGCCAGTCCAGCATCCGTTCGACACACACATCGTGCCACAGCAGGGCCAAGCGTCCGTGACGACACACACACGCTGGGATCAGCCAGCGGTAGAGTGTGTAGAGCAGCGTCAACACACACACACACCACAGCAGCACACACTGCCACATACTCCACACCTGCACACACACACACACACACACACACACACACACACACACAGCAGAGTGTGTGTTGGTTAGCAAGTACTGTGTACCCTGTGTGTTTGTGTGTGTGTGTGTATGTATGTATACTTGTTCCTTTCTAATGTACCCAAACCCGTTTCAGACTCTACACGTCCGTCGATGGATCCCATTGACTTTGCACAGAGTTTTCGCACAATGCATTGTGGGTCCGTCTGTCCCCATGGCTCCATTGTGTCCGTTAAAAAGTTTAAAAATGTTCAAAACGGACTCTTCCTCAGTCAGACACGCCCACCATCGTCCGTCAACGGATCTGAACCTAACGTTAGTAGACCAGCCCATAGCTATCAGTGTCCTTAGTGATCTCTAGGTAAGTATACTTGTTCCTACAATACCCTTAGTGATCTCTAGGTAAGTATACTTGTTCCTACAATACCCTTAGTGATCTCTAGGTAAGTATACTTGTTCCTACTGTACCCTTAGTAGACCTCTAGGTAAGTATACTTGTTCCTACAATACCCTTAGTGATCTCTAGGTAAGTATACCTGTGTAGTTCTTTGTGTGTGTGAGTATACTTGTCCCTTGTGTATGTGAGTATACACACAGCCATTAAAGCCCATTCTGATTCTGGTTATTTGAATCTCAAACACACACACACATACACAATTACTCATATGTTGCAGAGGCTTTGAATCTCTGTCACACACACACACACACACACACACACACACATCTCTCTCTCTCTCTCTCTCTCTCTCACACACACACACACACACACACACACACACACACACAATTACTCATATGTTGAGGCTTTGAGTCTCTGTCACACACACACACACACACACACATCACACACACACACAGACACAGACACACACACACACACACACACACACACACACACACACACACACACACACACACACACACACAATGCTTTCATGTCCCCTCTTCTCCTCTCCTTTTGTGCTCCTATAATGATATGGGTATTTATTATGCAGGAACCAAAACACATCTCACCTTCAGACACACACACACACACGCACACACACACACACACACACACACACACACACACACACACACACACACACACACACACAACCCTCAACAGGTTGCATTTCTCAAACTGTGCACTTTAAATGGCAATGTTTAATTCATTAATGAAACAGAATGCAGAGTAGCCCAATGTGTGTGTGTGTGTGTGTGTGTCTGTGTGTGTGCATGTGTTTGTTTGTGTGTGTGTGTGTGTGTGTGTGCATGTGTTTGTTTGTTTGTTTATATGTGTGTGTGTGTCTCTCTCTCTCTCTCTCTCGTGTGTGTGTGTGTGTGTGTGTGTGTGTGTGTGTGTGTGTGTGTGTGTTTCACAGGAGTTTGCTGATTAAGAGTCACATTGTTTCTCTGGGAGCTCCCTGCACACTGGCCATGTGTTCTCCTGGTGGTGTGTGTGTGTGTGTGTGTGTGTGTGTGTGTGTGTGTGTGTGTGTGTGCTCATTATTAAATGACCGGATCATTGCCAAGGCATCTGGTGAAACAGCGTGAAAAGATATCAGCAGATATAGACGGACTCACACACACACACACACACACAAACACACACACATACAAAAAACACATAGGCGCACGCCTGCACACACACACACACACACACACACACACACACACACACACAGAGAGAGAGAGAGAGAGATCCCAAGAAATGTGAAATGTGATTGCGCTAACCAGAGTGCATACTGTACATATTTCCTTAACCAGGTTTCTAAATCTAATTTGGCCGTCTCTCTCTAACAGGAGTCTCTTCAGCTCAGAAAAACAAGAAAATTATACTGACATCTGCACCAAACACACACACACACACAGAGAGAGAGAGAGAGAGAGAGAGAGAGAGAGAGAGAGAGAGAGAGAGAGAGAGCCCAATCTCTCTTTTCATCACGACCACTAACAGAGCCTGACTAGAATTAGACACACACACACGCACACACACACACGCACACACATACACACACACACGCACACACACACACACACACATTATAATTACACCAAGAACCCTGAACTCAACACATAAGAACTAGAACCCTTAGAACACTAAACCCAAAGGTTCCCATGAGGGAACTGTTTAAGGACATGCTGCCTAAAATCAAAACCCACACATCAGTCCATACATCACACACACACACACACACACACACACAAACAGTCCATACAAGACACGTGTGTCAAGACCAGAACCTGAATTAGATGTAGAACCCTAAACTCAACCAATAAAAATTAGTCCCCTAAGAACCTTAAAACTAGACCTCTGCTGATCATACGTGAACTGTGTGTGTGTGTGTGTGTGTGTGTGTGTGTGTGCGCGCGCACATAGTTTACCTGCAGAGAGATGTGTGAATGTTGCCTGTCCTCTCGTCCTTTTTCTCAGTGAAATTCTTCCCCCTCTCTCTCTATCTCACACACACACACACTCCTCCTCTCCTCTCATACACACACACACTTTTCATACTGTGAAGACACTAATTGGGGCTGTGAGTTCAGCTAGAGAGCACACACACACACACACACACACACACACACACAGAGAATGGTGTGAGTGGGAGGAGTTAGTCTTCTAGAATATGATGCATCCACTTATAACTCCTCCCCCAACCTTCCACTTACAGGGCTAGAATTCTGTCTCTCTCTCTCTCTCACACACACACACACACACACACACAGAGAACGACATAGAATAACAATACAATAAGAACTGATGACCTTCCCTACAGGGTCAGTAAAAGCGGATCCTGCTCTGATTGGCTAGTTAAAAGCGGATCCTGCTCTGATTGGTCAGTAAAAAGCGGATCCTGCTCTGATTGGTCAGTAAAAAGCGGATCCTGTTCTGATTGGCTAGTAAAAAGCGGATCCTGTTCTGATTGGCTAGTTAAAAGCGGATCCTGTTCTGATTGGCCAGTTAGTCTCCAGCCTGAGGGCAGCTCCAATTCATAGACTGGACTAAACACAAACTTACCACACACGCTACACACACACTAAACACACACACTAAACACACACACTACACTCACACTAAACACACACTAAACATACACTAAACATTCGCTACACACACACTAAACTCACACTTACCACACACGCTACACACCCACTAAACACACACACACACACACACTACACTCACACTAAACACACACTAAACATACACTAAACATTCGCTACACACACACTAAACACACACACCACATACGCTACACTCACACTAAACACACACTAAACATACACTAAACATTCGGTACACACCCACTAAACACACACACCACATACGCTACACTCACACTAAACACACACTAAACATACACTAAACATTCGCTACACACACACTACACTCACACTTACCACACACGCTACACACACACTAAACATACACAACACACACGCTACACTCACACTAAACATACACTAAACATTCGCTACACACACACTAAACACTTACCACACACGCTACACACCCACTAAACACACACACCACATACGCTACACTCACACTAAACATACACTAAACATTCGCTACACACACACTAAACTCACACTTACCACACACACTACACACACACTAAACACACACAACACACACACACTACACTCACACTAAACATACACTAAACATTCGCTACACACACACTAAACACACACCACACACGCTACACACACACACTAAACACACACACCACATACGCTACACTCACACTAAACATACACTAAACATTCGCTACACCCACACTAAACACACACCACACACACTACACACACACAAAACACACACACAAAACACACACGCTACACACACACTAAACATTCGTTACACACACACTAAACTCACACTTACCACACTAATCCACAAATGAATCAGTGACATCAGGTAAATGAATCCAGTAATTAAACAGGTGTTTATTTGCATTGGGTGAGATCAGATGTATTTATTGGGGTGGACTAAAGAGTAATTAATCAGGTATTTCCATTGGCTATTGAAATGTTTGGGTTGATATTTAAGTAAGTAGATGATTGTATGAATATTAGTTATATAAATAGATAGTAAAATATCTAAACAGACAGAGATTACTATTCTACAAGACACGCTGTGGCAAAGGACATCTACTCAGCCTCATCATGACTCAAATGTATTTATTTGGGTTGAGATTTCAGTAAGATGACTGTATGAATATTAGGCACATAAATAAACAGACTGATGCAGACAGAGAAATACTCGTCTATAACACACGCCATGGCAAAGGACAATCATGACTGAGGATCACATCTACTCAGTCTCAGTCTACACACACTAAATTACATAAATGCTTCATAGAATTATGCGTTCCCACGCATACACAATGTGTGTTTAAGAGTGCTAAAATAGTGTATGTGTGTGTGTGTGTGTGTGTGTGTTTGAGAATTCTAAAACAGGGTGTGTGTTTAAAAGTTGATCCAGGGTACCGTAGGCACTGGTCGGTGGCTGTGTGTGTGTGTCTGTGTGTGTATGTTTTTAAGAGTTGCAATGGCCCTCTTCTCTGGTTGTAGCTCCAGCATGGTATGTGTGTGTGTGTGTGTGTGTGTGTGTGTGTGTGTGTGTGTGTGTGTGTGTGTGTGTGTGTGTGTTTAAGAGTTGATCCATGGGTGCTGTAGACACTGGGCGGCGGTAGCTCTATTCTCCGGCTGTAACTCCAGCATGGTGTGTGTGTGTGTGTGTGTGTGTGTGTGTGTGTGTGTGTGTGTGTGTTTAAGAGTTGATCCATGGGTGTTGTAGGCACTGTGCAGCGGTGGCTCTGTTCTCTGGCTGTAACTCCAACATGGGCAACAGGAAGCGACTGAAGAGTTGAGCATCGCCGCTGTTCCAGCCGTACTTCTCTTCTAGGACTGCACTCATCGACCAGGGCCTCAGACGCGTTATACGCCTCAGCTCACCTACACACACACACACACACACACACACACACACACACACACACATTAACTTCTCCTCCAAAACTGCACTCATCGACCAGGGCCTCAGACGCGTTATACGTCTCAGCTTACCTACACACCCACACACACATTAACTTCTCCTCCAAAACTGCACTCAACGACCAGGGCCTTAGACGCGTTATACGCCGCAGCTCACCTACACACACACACACACACACACACACACACACACACACACACACACACACATTAACTTCTCCTCCAGAACCGCACTCAACGACTAGGCCCTTAGAAGCGTTATACACCGCAGCTCACCTACACACACACACACACAGGAGCGGTTTCTGGCATAGAGCAATATGGGCGGTCGCCCAGGGCGCCATCGTCGCGAGGCGGCATCACGGGCACTCCGAAGTTTAGAATTATAATTGCGCACGCGAGCGCCGAAAATTACAATCGCGGGTGATCCGGTTTTGCTTCATTGTCTTTTGGAAGCTTTGGTACTGGTATATCTCCGCCTAAAATAGAAGTATTTGGTATCAAATTAAAGTACACATCCAGACGCATGCATTGGTGCCACTTGTAATGTACTTGCGTGAGAATAAGGGTGTTCAATTTCAGTGTAAAGATCGCCCCCCATTTTTAAATATCTATCTGTTGTTATAAACTTGGCTGCTGGAGTTCCATCTAATAACCAAGAGCTCAAAAAATAAAACTAAACCAAAACAATCACTACACATTATGATATAGACCTATAATTTGAACAGAAGAGTTTTCTATCACCCATTTGCAGAAAATGAACACCCCAAATCCCTTAAGGTTTGCCTGCTTTCAGACTTCAGTGCTGAAGTCTCACACACAAGAAAGGGGAGGGGTTTGGGGTTCAGATCTTCTCCTTTGCTGTAGAAGCTAGACATGCATATAGTAGAGTAACTAATAGCTACCATAAGTACCATAAGAGTACTAAAAAAATAGAAAAAAAAAAAATTAGCAGCAATGGCTATTTAACGTTGTTTTATTTTTATCCTCTTGTTCTAGGCTGTGATAATACGATGAGGTGTGCTGCGTCATTATTATTATTATTATTATTAATTATAATAATCATAATAATATTAATTATCATTATTTTGGGGGGGGGGCACCAGATAAGTTGTTCGCCCAGGGCACCAAATAGGGTAGGACCGCCCCTGCACACACACACACACACACACACACAAACACACACACACACACACACACATCCTGAGTCTCACCTTTGCTGTTGAAGAAGCGTCGTGAGCGGCGTCCTGATTGGGCAAACTCCAGGGGGAGTGGCCCCAGCAGCTCGATGATGTGAGCAATGTGATCTGAGCACACACACACACAAGTACACACACACACGCACACACACAAACACACACACAATGAAATATGAACACAAAAAACAGATACAGGACTGTGCAGAAGGGGTTCACTAAGTAGATCACTCTACTCCACTCCAACCGTTATCACCGTACTCTACACATTATCACCACACTCTACAGATTATCACCACACTACAGATTATCACCACACTCTACAGATTATCACCGTACTCTACAGATTATCACCACACTCTACACATTATCACCACACTCTACAGATTATCACCACACTACAGATTATCACTATACTTTACACATTATCTCTATGCTCCAGAGATTATCACCACACTCTAGAGATTATCACCACACTACAGATTATCACCACACTCTAGAGATTATCACCACACTACAGATTATCTCTATGATCAATCTCTATGAACATCTCTTCAACTCTTCATCAACTCTTTCAACATCATTTACAGGTCATTGTGTTCCACAGATATTATCACCACACTCTACAGATTATCACCACACTCTAAAGATTATCTCCACACTCTGCGCATTATCACCATACAGATTATCACCAAACTCTTTCAGAGTGAGAGAGAGAGGGAGAGAGGGAGGGGAGGGAGGGAGAGAGAGAGAGTGAGAGAGAGAGAGTGGGAGGGAGAGAGAGAGAGAGAGAGGGAGAGAGAGAGAGACACAGAGAGAGAGAGAGAGACACACACAGAGGAGTGATGAGAGAGGGAGAGAGAGAGAGAGAGAGAGTGATGAGAGAGAGAGAGAGAGAGAGAGAGAGAGAGAGAGAGAGAGGAGTGATGAGAGTCTGACCTTCCTCTCGGCTGTAGTTCTCCCCTGAGTACGGCTCAAAGAGGAAGTCTCCAGTGGCCAGCTCAAACGCCTGAAACACATCATCATCACACACACACACACACACACACACACACACACATAAACACACACAAACATGCACGCGCACACACACACACACACACACACACACACACACACACACACACACACGAAACAAGCACACACACACACACACACACACACACACAAACAAACATGCACACACACACACACACACAGCACACACACACACACACACACACACAAACATGCGCACGCACACAAACATGCGCACACACACACACACACACACACACACACACACACACACACAAACATGCGCACACACACACACACACACACACACACACACACACACACACACACACACACACACACACACACACACACACACACACACACACACACACACACACACACACACGTACAGTAAAAGGCAGTGTGTGGCAGTGGTAATAATGAATGGAATGTACAGTAAGTGTGATGTGGTAATAATTCAGCCAATCCTAGAGATTGTCCCTGCATGATGTCATTGATAGTTGGCCAATGTAAGTTGCTTTGGATAAATAAAGTAATTTGAGGTAATGAAAATGTGAATGTGAATGTAAAT
>JAODXP020001192.1:0-21514 GCA_027497455.2 Sardinella longiceps | reverse complement strand
GCTTTGGGGTTCGGTCAGACTGGCCGGACCTAAATGACCTTTGCAACAGAATGGCAGTAAAACTGCAATGGAGAACGGAGAGCACTACAGTTGAAGCTTCTGACGCAGTGGTCACCGATCCCTCTGTGTCAGTGGAGGCCACTGTGTATCACAATGACACACAACATACACTACAACATACAACAGCAAGGAGACTTCTCCTAAACATCAAACAGACACACACATCACAACATTGGACTGGACTCAGGATGCAGGGGAAGTTAGCATGCCTTGGCTTTGCTGACCACTCTGTCTCCCACTCTATCTACAAAAATGCTGCCATAGGAGAGGACATTCTACATTTTACAGTTAAAGCCAGGCTGCAGGTGTTACCCACAAAATACAACCTGGCACTATGGTACCCTGCAAACCACCAACCACACTGCATAATGCACACAAACCCCCACCAGCATTTCGAATCAGTCGCCCACATTCTAAATGGTTGCACCATGTACAAAGGACTTTACACTGCACGCCACGACCGCATTGTGGACTTGGCCACTAACACTTTAAAGGAAATACACTCACACACCACTGTGTACAAACATTCCCGGGTGAGAGCAGACTGGTTTCACTGTACCAATGATGTGTTTAGTAACATTCCTAACACTCCTGACATTGTCTTTCTGGATGAGGACAGGAGAGAGGTGCTGTTGTGTGAGATAGGCTGTGTATTTGACCTGTATATGGACATTGCCTTCTATGAAAAACTGAACAAATACCAACCAATCTGTGCAAGGATCAATGACATAGGTTTTAAATGTAAACTGATTGTTTTAATCTTTGGCAGTGTGGGGCATGTCCATAAATGTACTGTCAGTGGGCTAAGACTGGCAGGGCTTTCAAAAGCAAGAGCTAAACAACTGGCCAAATTCTGCTCTATTTCAGCTATAATAGGCAGTCTTGCTGTGTGGCGTAGGCGATGTTTTCTGTATCCCTGAGTGCCAAAGCTTACTATCTCTGATATATTTGAATCCTTTCTGTACAAATGTAATTGGTGGATTCAAATAAACAATTCAAATGTGTGTGTGTGTGTGTGTGTGTGTACTGTACGTGTGTGTGTGTGTGTGTGTGTGTGTGTGTGTGTGTACTGTACGTGTGTGTGTAAGTATGAGGTGACCATACTTCTCTCTCCTGTGGGCAGGATTAAGCACCATGGTTGGCCCATGGCTGCATGTCTGTGCCTGCTCAGCACAGCATCTGCACCATAGAGACACTCACTCTCTGGCACACATCCCCAGCACAGCAACTGGGCCAGCTATGGGCAGAGTCAGTGGCAGGAGACTCTGCAGGGTAGAAAGAGGGGTTGAAGAGAGAGAAAATAAAATAGAGTGCGAGAGAGAGAGAGTAGAGAAATACAGAGAGAGAGAGAGAGAGAGAGAGAGAGAGAGAGAGATGGGCAGACGGAATGCTAAGTGAAAGTAGCCTAGCACATGGAACCCAAAATCATTATTTATAATAAAAAATATGTTCCTTTGAGCCCCCTGTCAGAGCTAGAATCATCCGAACTTTCCTGTAAGTACAGCTGATTTAAGGTAGCCTGACACGCCAGACTATAACATGAATGCATAGTCTGATAGACCACCGGGTAAAACTGCTAAAACTAATCAGCGCGGTTCTAGCCTTTTTGGTGCCCTAGGCCAGATTTGAGTTTTGCCCCCCTTTTCTAAAAATATAAAAGAAAAACTGAAGAAAAAGGGTAAGAAATGTATTGTGATGCCCCCCTGATATTTGGTGCCCTAGGCGACCGCCTCGTTTGTCTATGCCTAGAACCGGCCCTGTGTCTCTTATACTCCTGCACCTGTAGAGGGCACTCATATTCAGGAATTCCCAGGTATGGTTTAGGGTGAGTCTATTCTAGTGAATTTAGGGTGAGGGGAATGAACAGAAATATTAATGCACATATGGAATTTCCTTAATGTAGTTCCCCCCATCCCCCCCCACCCCCCCCACCCCACCCCCCCACTTCAACAGAACCCGCTGCAAACTGTGTCTTCACTGACTAAAAGCATGCTATATAACACCTGTGTGCAAATCTCAGCATGTTTGTTGGTCTGTTCCCACTAAAATGCATGAAATACCAAGGAAGTTTTGAAGCTAAAACATTAATTATCTCAGTAGCACTTTTTATTAGGGTACGCATGTTCACCATTATAGGAACTCATCAACATGCAGTTTAGTAACATACTAGCCATTTGTCATGTCACTTATCAATATCTTATTCTATATGTGCTTATTCTACTCATAATCAACTAGAATTTCTCCCAATAAACTCCTTCAAAGTCTTCTCCAAGTCTTCTTTGCTAGTGAAGCCATGCTTTTTATTATTATTATTCAAAATAAACCACAAAAAGGCTATCACACCAGATTTTCCATGGCAGTAAGTGCACAAGTACTGACATGACATTTGTTAAAATTCTAAAACATGTGTTTAAGCTAAATAACAGTTAATAATAAATAATGCCACCAATGAAATTCTTGGAAATATATGTACATCCTTAAACACAATGAATAAGCCTATATGCAGACATTGAATCAGTCATTAAAATGTAACTGCCTAGTAATATCAATTTATACATGATCTTTCATTTTATACAATCTATTTCATAAAAGACATCAAAGATGAAAAAGCATTGTTGTGCTTTGTTCTGCATGGGTGAAGGTACAGTATCTCAAAAGGCTGCTTGTGAGTCACCTTTTCCTTTTGCAGCATACTTGCAGCCTCTGCTTGCAGGTGACCACAGAGGTTACTTCCACTCCACTGACCGTGCATTCAACCAAAGCACTTATAAGAAATGTCTCCTCCCTCGCATTCTGCATCTGAAAGATGAGTATTGTTCTTAAAGACCCTCTCATAGGACAGACTATTACATACATAAGAATGGCTCAAAATAGGAACACACATAGGAATATTGAGGGACCAAATGTACACTCTCAAAACATAGGTAAATCAATTATTTCATTACAACAAAAGCTTATTGTTATATTGAAACTGTTAGACCAAATGGAAATCTTTTAAGTAAGCTGAAAATTATTTTGAATGAATGTAATGTTTGTATATGTTTTATGTGCCAGTAGATAGATCCCTCAGACCTGTCGCTGTGTGTTTTGGTGTGCTTTGTGTTCTTCAAGCAACCCTAAATGTTTCCCTACGTCTTTTGTGTGAGTTCACATTGCAGCAGTCTCTAATCTCCTACGTTGCCTGAAATTATAGATGTTACAAATACTCTCAAATACATACATGAGCCTCTACAGTACTTTAATATCTTTTCAGACGACAGCAAGTTAGGCACACCTGACATCCAGGCTCAATATACAGTCCTTAATGAGGAGAGGGACAAATTGAAGGCTGAGGACTCCATGTTAAGCAGTGAAAAATACATCCTACAGTCCAGTGAAGATTCTTTATGTGAAAAACACATCAAGAAACAACAGGAATGTGACAAGCTTCAAAAGATGCTTTGTAATATTGGTGAGCTTGAGTTATATTACCAAACATACCCTTAATTAAAAGATTACAATGCCATTCTCATTTAGCAAGGTTAACTAACACACACACACACACACACTCTCTCTCTCTCTCTCTCTCTCTCTCTCTCTCTCTCTCTCTCTCTCTCTCTCTCTCTCTCTGTGTGTGTGTGTGTGTGTGTGTGTGTGTGTGTGTGTGTGTGTGTGTGTGTGTGTGTGTGTGTGTGTGTGTGTAGAACAGGCAATTCAACAAGGATGGAGTTACTTCAATGGTAGTGTTTACTTCATCTCCCCTGAGAAAAAGAACTGGGAATCCAGCAGGAAGGACTGCAGAGAAAGAGATGCAGACCTGGTGATCATTGACAGCAGAGAGGAACAGGTATAACACCCACAGATGCGAATTTATAGGCTAGAGAATATGCTAAGAGAAAAGTTTGACATCCTGTATCTGTCTGATTAATGTGAGGATGCTTTGAATAGGAATATCTTAGAAGGTTTGGTAAGGATATCTGGATTGGTTTAACGGATGTTGACACGGAAGGGGACTGGAGATGGGTCGACAACAAACCCCTGGTCACTGGGTAATGCAAAAATAATATGAAAACAAGTAATGTCAGATTTTCACCTTTTATTTCACTTGCCCCTTCACTTGCACTTTACGTTATTTCTGTTCCAGGCATTGGACGAATGGTGAACCGAACAATGGTTTTGGAGAGGAGCATGAGAACTGTGCTGCCTTTCACGCCTTCACAATCAGTGGCATGAATGACTGGTTTGATGCAGAATGTCGTTCTTATTTCAGCTGGGTTTGTGAGAGAAGGATTGATCTTTCTTCAACCACCCATCCATATGTAGAGTAAATAATTCAACAGTTAAAGTGTTATGTATGAATTTAAATACAGTATAAAATATGCTTTCAGCATTATGACAATCAATCGTTATGATACATAGTGAAATCAGACCAAGGATCACATGCAATAAAAATCAGCTTTGAACGATTGAAAGTGAAAGTGTTTCTTTCTTTCTTTTTTTTACAAGCACACCAGAGAAGAATGTTTAAACCACAGATTTTAGAGCGAAGCACTCTAGAATCTTTGGTTTAAACCACCACTGCAATAATGGCCAGGGTCACATTTAATTGTTGCTGTGTAGATTTAAACTGCAAAGGGGTGATCCTAGCGTGCCAAATTACATATAGCCCACACACACAAAACCCACACTGACTGTAGTGAGCTACTTCTCATGCTCTCAGCACAGGTTGCTGCAAAGGACTTCCTGTTAAGTGCATCTCTTGTTTCAGTAGATGTGATCAATAAAAATAGACTTTAGGGTGTTTTGTTTTTGAAAAGATACACTCTCATCTCATAGCCATGCCAAACCAAACAAAAAGTCACAGGAGAGAGGATTTCAATATAGAGGAAACGGCCATGGGCTTAACAAAAAACCCAAAGAAATGTCTCAAAAAAGGTAAGAGCATTCATAACCTCTAACATTGAAGCATAAAAAACAAATTTATATGAGAAATTATCATGATTATGCTAACAATTATGATATAGCTGAAAACTGAATATTCAAACAAATTAAATGACCTGATTTGATTGATTGCATCATTTATGTGACGATAAGTCATCAGATGTGTGATTTACCTTTTTCATCTTAAGACACATTGAAACCTTAAATCTGGAAAAGGTTTATGGCACAGCATATTACACATAGTTTTTGAATTACTTTTTGAAAGCAAAAGTGAAATCTTCATGTTTGTGTGATGGTGATGGTGGTACAGAACGATGGTGGTAGCCTACAGAACGGAAGAACGTTGTGTTACTGATGCTTTGTTTAGATGATCGGTCCTCTTGAGGTTATTGAGATGTCCACTCCTGCAGCACAAACAATAGGCCAAAAATCACCTATGGAAAATGTATTCAACATACTGTAGTTGCATTGGCACTTTAATTGTTTATACAGAAGGTGTCAATGTGATGCAGGGCTATGATTTGATCAAAACCTTGTGGGTTTTTTTTCTTTTCTTATCAGGATATGGTGGTTACAAGCTGGCTGCCATATGTTTTTGTCTACTATCGTCTCTGCAAGCAGCACTCAATGTCTCACTGCGTCTTTACTGTGAGTGGTATTGTATGGGTCATAACACACCTGACTGCCAAAATAGAGTAGGCCTATTGGTCAGAACATAACTGCTAAAAGAAACCGTTTAAGAGACTAAAAAGTTATGCTGAAAATAATAATGAAAATACTCTCTTACAGTCCACACATGTGTTGAAACCAATATCAGCTGCAGTGCTGATAATTACCATCTTAAGGCTACACAAGTCAGACTACAGGCCAATTACAGTGACTTAATCAGAGAGAAAGAACAGCTATTGGCCAATTTCAGTACCATCAACAGAGAAAGAGATGACCTCCTAAGAAGACTCTCTAAACTTGGTAAGACTTCTCAGTAACCATTATGACCATTATTTTGGCTGAGAATCTCATCATTGATTCAATATCACTGGAGTTGTCAAAGCATTTGTTCATTCCTCCAATTTCTTTATTATATTATTCTGTTAAAGGAATTATCTGGAGTGAATCATCCTGTAGCCCGGTTATTTCACCTTGCTAAGTGCCTTGCTATGATAATGACCAAAATTCGTGCAAGGCTGTCCAAGTAGTGAAACGGCAGCCAACACAGATGCGGGCATATGAGAATTATTAGGTTTAGTTTTCATATACTCACATCTGTTACACATCTGTTGGCTGCCTTTTTGGCCATTTTGGTCTGTGTTGCACAAAATTTGGTCATTCTCATAGCTATCAACAGCACTTAGCAATGTGAAACAACAGAGTTACATGCTGTTCTAAATAATTCCTGTAAAGTCAATATATGCTGACATTTGTCAAGATGGTCAAACGCATAGGTATTGTTCATTTGTGAAAGGAAATATTCAGTCTGTGTATAACTGGGCTCTGACTTTACAGAAGCAGCCAGTGCCCATGGCTGGAGATATTTTAGGTCCAGCTTCTACCTCATCTCCTCTGACAGGAGAAGCTGGAGGGAGAGCAGACATAATTGCAAGGAGAGGGGCGCAGACCTGGTGATCATAAACAGCAGAGAGGAGCAGGTCTGTGTTTATAGTGTACTTTGTATCTGTAGCCTACTATGAATATGTACTTCAAAAAATTTACGGATATAGATTCATTTCATTGGTACATAATAAATGTTATTTATGCATTTCCCTATTCTTATTTTTTGTCCTCCAGGAATTTGTAGTCCACTTTGGGAAAGAGAGGGCAAACATGGTCTGGATAGGAGCAACAGATTATGACAAAGACGGAGTTTGGCTATGGGTGGATAGTACTCCAGTCAGCATGGGGTGAGAGTCAATAAATATGTGAGAGATATATTTAAAGGAATAGGCCACCCTGAATATAGTCCAAAGACTTTGTCACTCCTAGGCAAACCCTTTGTGATAATGGTATTGGCATTTGTACTCGGTTTGAATGTACAGGTGAAACAACGAAATTAGGAAAAATCTTGAGTTCATTTATGACTATTTTGAGAACGACTGGCTAAGCTCTATGCTAAGCTAAGCTAACGCTGCGCTTCTGGATACGGACAACCACGGGGGTGAATGAAAAACACTTTTGGTCACTTATCCAACTCAGGGGAATATGGTAAGAGGCTGACTTTAGTTTTGAGATGGCCTATTCCTTTAAGTGCAGCTTAACTGGTTGAAGAAAGTTTTTTTATGACATAAATAAGGTGTCTTATTACTTGGCAACCTTGACGGCATAGTGCTTATTTGATCATGTGTAGACTAAATGTATCTTGTTATGGATGACGCGATGCTTCAATTTCCTTGGGGATTACAGTAATAAAGTACTATCTTATTAGTACATTGTACACTGTAAAATTAAAGGATATTCAAAGCACTTTTTAAGGTTCCTCACTTTGCTATACTGCTCGAATCCATAATGGAGCTTTCAGGAACCCTTTCAAAAATACATTAGTTCTCCGAAGATCGTTGAAGGATAATTGAAGCTCTTGTAAAGGTTCCTCATTTTGGGTTCCATCTTTACAAGAGCCTCAAGTATCCTTCAAAGACCTTCAGAGAACTAGTGTGTTTTTTTAAAGGGTTCCTGAAAGCTCCATTATGGGTTCTGCCAATGTGGCAAAGTGAGGAAACTTAAAAAGTGCTTTGACTATCCTTTAAGTTTTACAATCTGTATTTATCCATGACTTTTCCTGATAACTTTGTTTTTAAGGTACTGGATGAGTAACCAGCCAGATAATGATGTTATGGGAGAAGAGCAGGACTGTATTGTTCTCCAGTCTACCAGATACAACCCACTGAAAACCTGGGATGATATCTCCTGTGATCTTAAATTTCACTGGATGTGTGAGAAAATTGCCCATCATTAGTTGTTTTTCAAGTATGTACTGGTTATACTCATAAAGATGAAATACCCATTATCCCAACAATGTTATATGCAATATGGGCCATCTGATCCAATATCTGATATCTGATCATAAATTTTAGTCAGTACCACAGCTGCAGCTCCCATCCAAAACTGCAGCCAATTATTATGCAATGTTTTTCTCATTGAATTTATCCAAATCTTTTGAATTCTGATGGTTCATGTACAGTATATGTGCTACTACGTATGCACTCTTCTTTTACAATCTATCTGTCTACTTCTGTCTAATTTTCATCTCTCAAACTGAAAATATTGGATGAAAAAGTGTGTGTGTGTGTGTGTGTGTGTGTGTGTGTGTGTGTGTGTGTGTGTGTGTGTGTGTGTGTGTGTGTGTGTGTGCGCGCTCTCTCACGTGTGTTCATGCATAAGTGTATTAATACAACCCAAGAATACGGCACTGGGGACTTAAGTCCTTCTGTGGCAACAGGAAAATCTCATATTTCTTTTACAATGTGCCTGCCTAGGACAACCAGGCCTTTGGCCGTCACCTCTGAAATGGATATCTTCCCTGAGGCCATTCTATGGTGTGAATGTCATCTTCTCTGTCCTGTGCACTTGGGTTTAAAGTCTGAATTTGGTGTTTTTATTGGTACAAATGCTAAATTAAATTACATTCAATGTGATAGGGTGTCTTAAAGGTTTGCATACTGTACATTGCCATGTTAATGATGTTGACAAAAGTTGTTTTTTTGTTCCAACAAACATTGTGGTCATGCGATAGTGAACATGAGTCATTCTGTGTCATTCCAAATGGTCACTACTAAACTTCACTGTCATCAAAAAATCCCAAGAGATTAGTGTCAAACTTCCTGGATGCAACCTGGCAAAGCTGACACCAGGGCCATTTCAAGGCACTTGGGGGCCCCAAGCAAACAGGACATGGGGGCCCTTCACTCCCCGTAAATACTTACATGAACCACATTGTTATAATTTTCAAACATCATCAATATAATTATTTGTATTGTACAGTTGTCTAACTCCAGTTTAAAGTCATTTTTTTGTTGGAAAACACCACCAACTTAACTACTAAAATGATTAAAAAGTCAATTTTGGGAGCCCCTTTCAGCCTGGGGCCCCAGACAACTGCCTGGTTTGCCTGCTTTGTTGCAACGGCCCTGGCTGACACAACCCTTCTCACACTGTTTCACAATGGAAAAGAAATAAGCCTATCTTTGAGAACATCTTGGTAAGAAACTTAAGAGGATCTACTGGCAAAGCATCAATAGCAGGAGTGGCAATACCGTACCTTTAAGCCAAAATTATGCTTCTTTTTCATCCGTAAAAGGATATGCCAGTCTCATTCATTGATCAGTTTGATCTGTATTCAGAGGTTGGAATTGAATGGACAAAACTGAAATCAACGCAGACAGCAACTCCATGTGTGTCCATACCTCTAGGCTTCAGAAGTTTTGTTAAAAACATGCCTTGTAATAATACCTAAGATCCCAAACACAATTTGCAGGTATCTAAATCATTTGAATATAAAGGGCTTAAATGTGTCTGTTTATATTCCCTGATAAAGCACTGCTTTATTCTGCAAGAGGAAAATAAACATAAAGAGTTCATTACAGATTCGATGTCCTTGGAACAGAGACATCGCACCAACAGAGACACCACATTTTGTGATCCGTTCACGTTTATGTCACGATCTGGAGACATGTGACTTGAGTACAAAACCTTTTTTCAAACAGAACGGTCAAGATCCCTCCCACAACTTTGATACATCAACATAAAACGTGTGTATAAAAGAGAAAGGGCAAGGAAGGCTTCCTTGTCTTCATGTGCCTTCATAAACTTCATAGTCTTGTTAAGGTAGGAAACAGACCTTACAGTTTTCACCGGCTAATAGTAACATTTCAATGGCATTGTCACTGTGATGTGTGTTTTGTGATATTGATAATCAAAGGTGCTTTTAATGGAACCATTAAGCTGTCGGTGCATGGCATAGCATTTAATCTATCTATCTATCTATCTATCTATCTATCTATCTATCTATCTATCTGTGTGCAGTATGCATCTGTTGGTAACACTCTCTATGAACTCTGTATTCATAAAGCGTTATAAATGCATAATAAAGTATTATACATGTAATTCATTATTAGTGAACACTTTACTTTGGGTATGTACTGAGTTCTAACTCATCATTATGTGACATGGACAATCAGACATATTAGGCCAAAAGGACAATTAACAAACTGAAGTGTTATAAAACCTTTGTGACACCGTGACACACTTAAAGGCTTAAGATAATTTAATGCTTTATGAGTACTGTATAGTCATGAGAATATGTAGTCGATCACTATAATGTCATAAGACTTTATGAATATGTTTATAGTTCCTTATGGTTACAGACTTTATAGTCCAGTTCATTATGTCAAACTTTTTTGGGGATTAGGTAAACTATATATTTTTGGAATGGCTATTGTCTAAAGAGTCAGAAAATCAATGCTTGCATTTGATCAGATGTCTATATGGTGGCCATATTGAAGTTTAAAAAATGGCCAATATAAAACAATAGGCCTACATCTCAATAGGCCTATTTTTCCTGTTGTCCAATCAAAATAAAACTTTATACAGTGAAAGTATCCATGAAAAGTAGCATTGTTTGTAAATTAATTGTTGTATGCAAATGAGCTATTCTGTACCCATATTACTAATACAAATTGTTGTATTCATGGGTAGTGAAGAGATGAAGAGGTTGGGACCTGTCTCAATTTATATTATATGAAGTACACCTTTCAGAAAAGGTGTACTATACAGGGTAGATCAGTTTTCTTCTTAGTGTCTTAGGTCCAAATGCATCGACAAAATCACCAGAACCAAGTGATCTATAAATGGATATCAAAGGGAGGAGGGGGGGGGGGTGGAACCTGTCTTAATTTATGTTTTCTGATATCTTGAGGCCTGCTGCTTTCAATGTCAATTACTTTTTCCTACATTCCATAGGCACTTCTGTATGAAAAATGCACTTTCCCCCCAAAAAATAGGCATCAGCCTGAAAATAAGGAGGGGAAATTCTGAGGGCATAAGCTCTCATGAAATATATGTGGTCTAATATATGGGGTCTGATATTACCCCTAAATGCCACTGGCTTAAATGTCATCAAAAACAGCCAATTTTGAAAAAAATCGCATTTCTTAATTTTGGGCTTTATTGTAATGAGGAGGGAGGGGCATGCCTTATTTTCTCACCTTGCCATGTTATTTCACATCCTGGGGGTGTAAACTTTCAGAAAATATATGGGATGTAGGGTGAATTAGTTTCCCCTTCATGCTTCAGAGATCAAAATGTAGTTGTGCCCATTTTCCCTCAGAATTCACAACCAATCCCATTGATTTCAATGGGTATTTAACATTATTCCCATGTATTCCTTCACAAAGACACCTGGGCAAATGCAAACATATGCAAACATCTGACTCAGTATGTAATTACCTTTCCAAAAATGTATGATTTACATAATCCCAAAAAAAACTATTAAGGACTGGACTATTAAGTAAAGTGTTGACCAAGAAACTATGCATGAAAATATTGTTAAATGAATATCTCTAGGTATTTAATAATTGATTAATTAAATTGAAAATAGTAAATGAAAGCTAAAACTATCTAGTGGGCCTGATTTAAGATACTAGAGTAGCACTGATCAATGCAAAAGCACTCAACATATAGGATGCATAGCCAATTAGCAAACAGAATGGGATGGTTTTAGTTTTGAAACTGAAAGAGAATACATTAACAACAAAAATATTAGAAGAATTAAAGGCTAATAGCGGATGGGTTAAAAACAAAGAAATTCTGTTTGTGTCTGATAACAATAGAGTCTGGTCTAACTAGTCCTTTTTATGGTAATGTTATTATTGCACATGAACAACTCAGAGATGCATATATGAATAGAATAGAATAGAATAGTCTCGTTTCCTGTTTTGAAGTGCTGGCAGAGCTCATCATGGCCACAGGAGGCGTACTCTTGCTCCTTACCCTCTTCTCCACACGGAGAGGATCATGGGCCTTCCAAACCTTCTCCAGAGTCTCCACCAGCCACATGCAGATGACAGAGGCAGCCATTTTACAGACAACGGCAGATGCCTGCAGGTCTCTTGCTCATCACACAGGGAAGGAGTTTGTTCTGCCTGTAAGATGTTTGGAGTCATTCTATTATTCATGGTCAGATTTGTTCCGTTTGAATTCATTGAGCCACTTTGACTTGCTCATCATGTTCATGTTTTTGTTTTTGTTTTTGTTTTTTTCAGTAAAAAGTTGAAAAGTGTTGACAATAATGATTGAATTGATGGAACTTTATTCCATCTGTCATAGCCAAGGCCACTGTCTGCAGAGTCTCTGGTGAAAGCATGTTCATCCTCTCAGTCTGCCTTCAACTTCCGTGCAGCCATGAGTGAGATAATAAAAGGAAACACCCGTGTGAATAGTCATCATCCCTTTGATGCTGGGTACCACTTTAATAATGAGACATTTCTGCTCGGCCGTAACCTCATTACGCATGGTGTTGCGGCTGTAAAGTCAAGTGTGAAGAGGAACAACTTTGAAACTGCAAGACAGAAATTAGGAGAAGTTCTTCGCACCCTCCAGGTAAGAGTCACTGCACAGGTGCAATAAAAAGCAAACGTAACTCAAGAGGCCACAGAGGTGAAACAGTAGGCCTGTAGTGAACATGTACAAATGTAATATGCAATGTGTAAAATGTAATTTATGATGCCTTTCAGGATTTCTACAGTCATAGTAATTGGATTGAACTTGGAAACAAATTGCCCTACTCCAAACTTATAAATCCTGACGTACCAATTGAAAATATTGCTGGTAGGAGGACATTCAGCCAAGATAGCCTGTATTCACATCACGGGCACCTTCACGCAGAGGCTGCAGCCATGGCCACAGATGCCTCCATAGACCTTCTGCAGGACATCAGAGCAGCAGCTGGGGACACTGACTTTCTAAGGTACAAGAGATTCATGCTCTGCTGGGAGAGCAGAACTAGTAGCCATGGCTCTTAGCACTGGCATAAGTCAAAGGCATTTCTTTATTATAACTTTTTACAATTTTGATTTTAAAAAAATATAGACATATAATGTACTGTATGGTCATGTGCTATGGAGATTTCATTCTTTTTCAAAGTAAGGCAGACTCGGCTTGTCAACAGAACACTTTCATACTTCCTGTATGCCTATATTTTCTCTACATCCTTGTTCTCATAGGCTGGTGAGGATAAGCCGCTCTGCTATTCATCTCTGTTTTGTGATTGACACCACTGGGAGCATGTCAGATGACATTGATATAGTGACACAGACAATCTCCATGATCATCGACACCAAGAGGGGGACTCCTGATGAACCCTCTACATATTTCCTGGTCCCATTCAGTGATCCTGGTATTACTTAAGTAATGCTATATTACAGTAGGCCTATAAATGTCATAATTGGGTTATAAAATGATGATAGACCATTAAATAATATGGTAAGTACAATTCAGTAGGTCCTAAGTTTTTTGAGGGTGGACATATGGCACTTTTGCCATCATCGCTGCATGCTACAGTAGACCTACAATGTGTCATTACAAGACAGCCAGCTTTCCCTTGCTGGTTTGGATGCTAATTTCAGTGGAAATCTGGTGGGACATATAGGTTTATTTTTTTGCATTTAGTCAAAAGAAGTTGTTCCTTCTATTTATTATACTGTAATAATTTCTTTGTTTTGATGAGTTTTTGGATGTTAAAGTAAAAAGGTAATCTGATAAACTCATGTCATTGAGTAAATTTGAGTACATGAATATTGAGGTGTCTGTGAGATGAGGTGGGTGGTCTGATTAATTTTCTCTTCTGAACACCCAGATTTTGGACCTCTGTTTATGACTACTGATGCAGAAGAGTTCAAAGGTCACATTAGTGACCTTACGGCAGTAGGAGGTGGAGATTATCCTGAAATGACCCTGTCTGCTCTTCAGGTATGAGGACTGTAAAGAGCCTAGAGGAAAAGAGCTACAGTAGATGTGATGGGAAGATATTAAAGAACTACAACTTAGTTCTACACCAACCCTAAACATGAGTATCTATCTCCTTGCATGTACTTTATCTACCAGCTGGCCCTCACAGGCACACCATCCCATTCTGAGATCTTTGTTTTCACGGATGCCTCTGCTAAAGACATTGCACTGAAGAGCACTCTCCTCGCACTGATAGAAAGCTCTAAGTCCACAGTAAGTATGAGCAACGTCCTTAGCACACCATGGCTTTCATTTCATTTAATGTGCAATGTTTGATCCCAATGAATTCCACCAGAGCCATGTCGCTGAATGAATTATATTTGTCACTATTTTCCTTCCTGAGATCAACTTCCTGCTGACTAATGCCCTGGTAATGCTACGTGGAAGGAGTGTCGATAGCCAGCAGCAGATTCAAAACCTACATTTAACAACCAATGGGAATGAGCAGTTTCAATATGAAAATTTCTCGGCTGATTGGCAAGGGCAGTTTCAATATGAAGATTTCTCAGCTGATGGGCAAGGGCAGTTTCAATATGAAGATTTCTCAGCTGATGGGCAAGAGCAGTTTCAATACCCTGCATTACCCATCGATGGACAGGAGTACTTTCAACACCCCACATTATCCACAGATGGGCAAGAACTGTTTCAAGAATTCTCTGCTGATGAATATCAAGAATTCTCTGCTGATGGGCAAGTGCCGTTTCAATACCCAGATTTAACCACTGATGGGCGGGGACATTTTGACCACTCACGCTATTTCAGGAGTCTGCCCAACCCTGTGAACCAACATTACCGGGACCTGGCTCGGGCATCTGGTGGCCTCGCCATAGAGGTCACCAAGGCAACCCTGTCCCAGGCCACTAACATCATCACTGACACTTCCACTTCTGCTCAGGTATGTCAGAATTTTGCCTTTATGTGCAAGTAGACCTTGGATCATTTCATTCCTTTGTGTAGCATTGGTGACTTGACATGACTCATGGTAATCAGAATGGAAAAGAGCTGATTGGATTTGTCATGAAAAAGTTTCTGGTGCTCTGGAGTCTCTCCTCTCCTCTTTCACTGGTCACTGAGCAGACTCTGGAGCTCCCCTAGTGAGACTAGACATAACCTCACATCCTGGTCATGCTGAGCTACAGTACAACTGCCTCAGTCAGAATAAGTGGCCTTACTATACTTAATATCCAGGTGGAGGTAGTTTCAAAAGCAAAAAAGGTACACGTCACTTTTCCTCTCTGTTTCAGGTGACACTTTTTCAGGCTGTGAGGGACCAGGGAATGCCTGAAAAATTCTCCTTCTTTGTCGATAGCTTTTTAAAAAACTTAACCATCTATATTACAGGACAGTCTCTTGCATTCACCATCACCAGTGGGACAGGTAAGTGGAGAGGCATTTTAAACAGCCTTAAGGCTTATTTTTGTTATTATCGTGCTGACAGACTGTCCTTTCAAATGACAAAGGTGCCACGCAGACTGACACCGAAACTACAGGTACACTTGGAATCATCAACAGGGTAGGAAATTTCTACACAGTGTACATCAACACACATGCCCAAAAAGGATTATGGTTCATCAATGTGCTTTCCATACATCCCTACACTGTGAAAGTCATGGGTAAGATCATCATTTAGCAATTTTTTTTTTTTGTAATGTAATTCTAATAGTATTTTCTAATGAAAAAAAGTTAGGACAGTGAAGTTGTCTCTCTACATATTATGCATATATTAGTATGTGCAAATAAAACAATGATCCCACACACACACACACACACACACACACACTGTCACACACACTAAAGTGTGTATGTGTGTGTGCGTGCACGCGTGTTTGTGTGGAGAGAGAGAGAGAGAGAGAGAGAGAGAGAGAGAGAGAGAGAGAGATTTCTCGGGTGTCATATCACTATCATTTAATTTAATAAGTTTGTTATAAATAAATTTATTCAGTTTATCAGTGGCTGAGCTGCTATCATGTCTGGAATCTAAAGCCATATCTACATAACCTAGTTTTCAGACCACAACAAATGCTGCAATACTGGTATATCAACATTGAGACTATTACAGGAAATCATAGGCAGTGAGATTCAAACTACCTGTTGGGCTTAGCTGCCTTGATATGTCACTGTTTAACACAATGGTTTGAAAACTATCAAATTCACAAAAGATGCCCAATTTCCAGTATGTGTCTGGCCTAATGTGAAGAAGCTTCTGCAAACTTCCCAGTAGATTGGTGCTATTTACCTATTTAGTTGTTTAGTTAAATTAGCATTGTATTTTGTCTGATCAAGTTCGGTGTTTGATTTTACTTCAAGCTTCATTTTGTGAAAAACTTTGTATTTGAAGGACAGAGTGCCATTGCCTTCCTGTTTGACTTTGTGGAAGTATTTCATGAACCTCATACTGAGTTTGCAGTTCTTGACAGTCGTCCCTTAACAAGTAAGACTATAGGGTTTGGCAAAGAACACATACACATACAGTACACACAAATACCTATGACTCAACATGAAAAAAGAGCATCAGGTTATATTCATATTCTCTGTCCATGTCAGGTACAAATGCCTCTTTACTGATCTATGTAACTGAGGCCAATTCTGTGAAAGTGAATGAGGTGGCTCTGGTAACTGAGAACGGGACAAGAGTGGTTGCCGGAGGTTGCCCTTTTCACGAGATAGGAGGGAGTGGCCTCCTGGTAACTTTTGACACGGTGCCGCAGGGCAGCTTTGTGGTTCAGCTGAAGGGTGTGATCGTTGGAAACTCCAGTGCATCATATGAGATCTTCCAGAGACAATCCTCCACCCAGCTCAGAGCCTCAGGGTTTAAGGTCTCGGTAAGTTGAACCCACAGTGATAAGGAAACTACTGCATGAATGGAGGAAAGAATGTGAACAATGCAGAAGGAAATTGAACAATGTTGTTTTGTACTGTAGGTGATGCCAAATGTGTGATTGATTTCTCAGGCTCAGACAACAGATACCCTGAAGCCTGGCATTGCCCTAGCGGTCCCTTTCACCATAGCCTCCAGTACTTTTGGTGGCAATTTCACCATTCGAGCGAGGAACGATCGTGGGTTCATCTCATCTTTCCCCAGCAGTGTGACTCTGGATGCTAGAGGTCGTGCTCAGGGGACAGTGACCCTCACAGCTCCCTCGGACACCCCCTCAGGCACCGACGTCACTCTGACCATCGAGGCTGAGAATCCTGGAGCAACCGACTCTAACTATAATGTTCTGCGACTTATTGTCTTATCAGAAGTAAACATTCTTTAAACTAAAGTAATTCAATTGAGAATATGATCAAATGGCATGACTGAGTGAACACAGATGTACCAGCTAGGAAACATGAATTTGCTGTCTGGAATCTAACCAATCACTCAGGAACAAATAACAACCACACATACTGTACCTGACATGGGGAAGGCATATGATGCACAACCAATAAAAGCATAGATCTACATTACTACATTAACAATGCATAACAGCATTAAGTCCCATGGTTTATGTAACTGGTTTGTTGCAATTCAAAGAGATTTGACTGAGAGTTTAATCTTTCAGTTTGGATGCGAATGACTTGATTCCACACCCACTCTCAGACTTGATTAAGGTGCAGCAGCAGGGCCGTTTCAATGTCCTTTGGGGGCCCCAAGCAAACAGGACATGGGGCCCCACTCACCTCCCATAACCACGTATATGAACAACATTGTAATTATACTCTTCAAACATATATCATTAACACAATTATTTGTGTTAAATTTACAGTACTCTAACTCCAGACTAAAGTCATCTTATTGAGAAACACCAACAACTAAACTATTAAAATGATTAAACAATTGTGGGCCCCTTTCATCCTGGGGCCCCAGGCAATTGCCTGGTTTGCCTGTCCTGTTGCAACAGCCCTGAGGTGCAGTCTGGGTTTACCCAGGCTTCTATAATCCTTGTGTGTTTTGTCATTTCCTTAACATGATTCACTGTATCCCTATTGTACTTTTATTTTCCAATGTCTCCTGTTTTTCTAAGGTAACCGATATCTCTACTCCGCTGTGCCATGTCACTGCTGTGAGTGCTGAGTGCCCAGACAACTGTAGCCTGTCAACTTGGGAACTATCTGCATACCTGACGGATGGCAACGGGACGGGCATCGAGAGCATCACGGTCCGTCTGGGCAGTGGCACCCTCAAGACGACTGTGGTTGCTGGTGTGGACGGAACGAACGTGACCTTGGCCACTTACAGGGCCTCATGCTGCTCTGAGGAGGTGGAGCTGGTGGCTGTGGACGCGGTGGGGAACGTGGGCATCTGCTCCAGGTCTATCAAAGCCGCAGGACCTCCCTGTTTCTTACGCAAGGCCATTGCTCAACTGAAACACAAGCTTTGATGTCATTTAGTTGGAATTAATGCAGAGGTCACAGCACACAACAAAGATATGAGTCATGAATTCTTCAATCCAAGTCAGTTCGATTTCTTCTCCGTGTCTACAAATAACCACAAATCTGTCATCTAAACTTGTTCTGCACATTTAAGGAGAATAAACTTCCTTGTACTGCTACTTAATGATCATAAATATTACTTACTGTGTAGCACATAAACTAATAGCATTGTCAATGTCTCATTCTCAATAAATATTCTTGTCTGCATTAACAAGCCAGAAATATTGTTTTGACTCTCTTCAGGACATTGTAGTCTAATGCCTCATATGAAAATATCCTTTATGAGCATGTCAAGCTGAAATATAACATTGCTGCTATTATGAGGCGGCACATTCTTTCACTTTCACTTTTAAGGTTTTCAAGGTGACAAAGATATTTGGATGTTTGAACTACTTTAGGGGTAAGAGGTTACATGGTTCAGGGAGTTTATAAATCAATGTGAGTTGGAAGCTTTTCAGACTAGGCTAAAGGCTGGAAAATGTCTAAAAGCAGTCAGGTCAGATGCCTTCCAAATTCTCCCCTCTATTCAAAGGCATGGTAAAGAAAGAATGTGATCTTACAAGATGAACCTCCAGGATAAGACCCACCATGATAAAGGCCTCAGCGCAAGCCCTGCCCACAACCACGCGCTGTAAGGTGGTGTCAGTGTGTAGCAACTGTCAGTGTGTATAGCTGTCATCCTACTCCGGGATTACCTGGTGAAAAGGCAGCACATGAGCCCTGCCCACAACCACGCGCTAAGGCAGTGTCAGTGTGTAGCAGGTGAACTGTCATTCTGTACTCCGGGCCAACCTGGTGACAAGGCTGCATGGATTAAAACGGCATACAGTACAGAGGTACAAGACAAATCATTTTAAAATGTTTATGGCTGTTGTTGATTTTGTTGTTGTTGCTGTTGTTGTTGTTCTGGTTCTTTTGTAGAGTATTGTTGATGTTGTAAACAGGTATTTTGTGTACATTTTATCCCCATACATCTCCACTGGTTTTGTAAACAGCAACCTCAATCTTATACTAATAGGTTAAGATTTTCTCTTCTCACAGTTTTAGTCCGTGACTTTGGAGATGGATTCCTCCCCTCATCATACCCTCTTTGCCATCCTCCTTCTAACGCATGGGGGGACACTACAGGCCTTCAAACTGATCTCCAGCGACTCTCTGACCCACAATCAGATCACAGTGACAGCCATACTGAATGCCACCGCAGACGTCTGCAAAACACTGCTGGAGCAAGAAGGAGGGAACTTTGCCTTGCAGGTAAAACAAACAATATTTAATATTTTTAATATTTAAAACACACTTTTCACACTCATCATCATAAGATTACTGTACTTTACGAGTCATATGTAAAGTTAGTTTTAGAACACTCTTGGTATCACTGAACATACTATATACAATGACTTCATGGAGAACCTAGTGCTGAATTGGTGGTGCTTCTGTAGCTCAAACATTTTGAAAGGACACACATGATAGTGATGCAAATATGATGTACCATATGTTTGCACTGTAATATAAATATCTTTAGATAACAGTTTACACCAGTACACCAGTAAATTACCTTTATTGTACATTTATTCAGTTTTATCTCAGTTTCTTGTTTATTTATATAATTCATCTCCTGAGGTAGTATAATAATACATTGGTAGTTAGGTTTCCAGGAAACCTTTACAATTCTCAGAGACAGAGTTTTCACTGATGCTGTCGGTGTGCATTCCTGATGTCAGCTCGTCAGGAAAAGATTAATAGGATACATTCACCTGTGCATGCAATTAATGCATGCTTTCTGTTTCATTTTTACCTGCGTGTATAATTTACTGTACCTGTATAATGAGTGTTGCTGTATAATTAGAGATTTTTTTATTTATTTATTTTTATTTTTTAAGTCAAATCAACTGACAGTTGATTCCCTAGCAGAGGCCTGCCTTTTCACGGACTCAGTAAGGAGCTTCCAGCTGTCGATAGGAGTCATCAGTGGCAGAAATGCAGCTGTCGACATTGAGCGTGTTTTTGATGAAGAATATCACTTTGACGATGAGAGCTTCATTCGTGGAAAAAGTCTCATCACAAATGGTTTGGCAAGCATAAAAGCCAATATAAAGCAAGGGAACTTCATATCTGCTCGGCTTAAAGTGGGAGAGATTATGCACACTTTACAGGTGATAGTACAGCATGGTTGAGTACAAATTATTTGATTAATGGCAGCCATAAAGTTGCCATTAGTTGACATTTTAACATTTGAATTTTACTGCTTGTATCCCATCATTTTTAGTCTTCATAAAGATATTTAGAAATTCTGAATAAACATTTAAATGTATTGACCAAATTATTTTAATAATTCTTTAATTCCAGGATTTCTACAGTCACAGCAACTGGATAGAGCTGGGAAACACGTTTGCCTACCCCAGTCTCATCAGAACAGACCTCACCATTGACAACATTGCAGGTACAGTACTTGAACTAAGAGAGTAACATGATCAAAACAAAATTCAAATGAACCAGTGTGTATGCATGTCCGTGCTTTTGTGTGTTGTAGTGTAATATGCAATATACAACGATCAGACTTTCTTGTGTTTGGCTGTGGATTTCTTTTGTAGATATAAATGAACCAACATGCAGGAACTGCGTGGGTGATAACTGCGAGAACAATATCTTGGAGAACATCATCGCAGAGCAGAAACTAACATCAGGATATTTCAATCTGATTTCATCCTCCAAACCAAACGGTAAAATTGAACGGTAGAATTGTGGGGTAAACAAGCAGTCATGCCAACAAGCCCCATACTCACACACACACACACACACACACACACACACACACACACACCCACATAGAGAGAGAGAGAGAAAGAGAAAGACAAAAAAGGTTTGATGAGACAATAATTCTCTAAGTGTCCTCTCCCTGTAGGCAAGTGTAGCCACTGGAGGACTCTCCAGACCAGACCAGTGACACTGACCCACGGGGCGGCATCAATAAGGATGGAGTGGACACTGAGCATGGCTTCTGCACACCCAGGCCGCACAGACAGCCATCGCCGCCACAAGCGAGCTTCTGCTGGACATCAGAGAAGCAGCAGGCGATGCCGATTTCCTACGGTGAAGAGAGACACCTTTTTTGGACACCTGATGC
>JAODXP020001191.1:0-21182 GCA_027497455.2 Sardinella longiceps | reverse complement strand
CAGGATTTCACAGTAATTAAATTTATTATGAAAGTCATGTTTGCAGTTTTACCTTTAGCTGGCAGAGTCTTTTCCAAAGTATTTCCAAAGTGTTGCAAATTACAACGGATATCTTGCCGAGAACCCATTTCAGTAATATTGACCGTAATCTGACTGACTCTTGAGTATTTGTTTTCATTTCCCTTTCTGACAGATGAATACTGGACAACATCCACCACATTTTGTCCATTTTTTGTCCACTGGAATGTTGCAGGCTCAGGGAAGAATTCTTTGGCAATACAAGCAAATGTTACAAGCCCATCTGAACCTGTTTCACACTGTGCCAGAGGAAACAGGGTTGGTGTCTGTTTACCACCTAAGAAAGTAGTAAAAAGTAGGAAAAAAGGAATTAGATTCAATAACCACAAACAGAAATCTCAGCGTTAAAGTGTACAGTCATGTCCCAAAAATGACTTAAACCACATAACCTAACCCCAACTGCTTTTCTAAAAGGGTTACAGTACGCTAGAGGACAAATTCATTATATTATACATATTATAAGCCCAGTTTTCTGTGGTAGCAACCTCCTCTTCCACAGCTGTGCTACACATCTGTCCTAACAATGTTCACTTATACGTTGATACAAAAATCATCTCAAATTGCAAATCAGCTTGTATTGCTTTAAACGCTCAGATGGTGTGAGGTGTCAGAAAAATAGGTCCAAAATTGAGAATGGATGGTCAAAAACCCTGTTGGAAAGCATACTTTGCTAACATTTTTGTGTCAGTGCATCACTGGGAATTACTGACCACTCACTGATTGTCTTTACAAATGAAAGTTTCATGTGTTTTACGATTGCATGCATATATAGTAGGTATTCTGTAAGTGGAGAAGAGTTTCTTGGAAGAGAGGCATCCCTCAAAATTGTAACCTTAACCATTTTATTTCACCATAAACAATAAAAAACAAGGCTTTAAGTGTAAAAAAACACCTACCTTAATACAAAAATATCCAAGGACCATGATTGTCCATTTTAGAAAAACATTAAGCTGCATTTAATTCGTTAATTCGTTCAGTTACGCTTCAGATTAGTCTAGTTTAGATTACAGTCAAGATTTAGATTTAGAATGGGTAAAGAGCAGGTAGGAATGCCGTAACAAAAAGTATCAAAGTATAAATAATATAGGCTACTTGGATATGATAGAATAAAACAGTTGGCTATACAACACTAATGCATGCTTGTAGATGTGCTGGAATAAAACAGTACATTACAATATTACTTGGGCTCAGCAGTCTCAGTAATAGGCTTGTTTCTGAAAAGATTTGTGATACTAAGGGCATTGTATGACTGTAAAGTAGGTCTACTTTAGGGAGTGCAAGTAAATGGCATGTAACTTAAGAGTATAAATTGAATCATAAATGATGTAAAAATCCAACAGGATGTGCGCACATTTACTACTTTTACTGATACATTTAGGCTATTAACTTATGAACTTTAACTTTACTACCTGTAAATTGTGCTCTCATTTTCTTTCACCTGTGCTCAATTTAATAAAGTAAGTGCTCTTTTTCAATATAGGTGTACACTACATTTTCTGAAAATCTCTTAATCTCTTTACACACCTGCAGGGCTCTGCATAACATGATACACGGAATTATGATGTGCATCTTTACCACAAAGGTGTAACATGTACTCAGTTGCTTTGGCATCTGTAGTACATTTAAAACATGCAACTTAATTTCATACAAATGTGATGTCTGCAGTGCTGTTCTCAGCTTTCTGATACAGAGCATTGAGCTATCTGGCTATCAGTGGCTTACAGGTTCAATAAGTACACACCGATATAAACAATGAATAAACATTGTAAATTTATTTTGGTGAACTAAAATGTTTTGTAAAGGCTGCAGAGACTAGCAAATAACATCTCAAGCCTACTGTTCTGGGTTTTGTAAATGCTTCACTCACTATTAACACTTCGGACACTGAAGAGATGGTTATTCAAATTAGAGAAATAAGATATGGATTTACTCTTCAAATAAATCTTTAGCTAAATTGCTGTTTTCAAACAACAGACATAAGGTAAATGTTGTATTTGGCTGAAATGATGAAAACCACTAAATGTGCCTTAAATTGCATAATATGTTGACAATCATCTATCAACTACTTTACATACCTAAAAAACATGACTCTTCACAGAATAAATCACTGAATAGCATTTCAGGGAAATAGATGTTAGAAATAGCGAAAAAAATACTAAAACTAAAAAAATAAAATAAACACATTTCACTCTTACCGTATGAGACTGTGACCATTGTGCCTTTCCCCCAGTAGTCAAAAGCGTAGTCACAGTGACAACAATTATGACACTCACTGAACATAAACCTCATCATAACCCATAGTCACAGTATATGACTAAATTTTATCGCTAAATTAAAGATCAAAACTGGCATTTGTGCAGACTTACCGTAGGACACTGTCACTTGAGTCCCTTTCCCCCAGTAGTCGAAATAGCTGTCACAGTGGTTTATCTCTGTAGATCCTCAGTCAAAAATCATCATTCCCACGACAGCATGTTGAATGGTAAAGAATGGATTCTAAGTTTCCATGGTGGTATTCAAACACATAGTCAACATGGTCAACATACTGTATATAATATTGTTTGTATATGGAGAACATTTGAGAACAATGCATAGCCTTAAGCAGATCTGATATTGATATAGAATCGCTCAGGGAGTACTAGCCATTGATATGACTTGAGATGATAACCTGCAGAGAGACTGAATGTAAACAGTGTCAAGCTGCTGTTGTTGACATTCTATATACTTTAAAACAGACATTTAGGCTACTGCTGAGGCAATACTTTGCCCTTCACTGTGTTTTTGTTTGACATAGTTTTTTTTTTTTTTTCCAAACATAATTTTTATGTCCATTCATTCAACATGTGAAAAGATGCTGATGAAAAAACATGACTTTTGCAGAGATGGCCCAGGGACTGGTCTATAAGACCACAACTTATAATGTCATTTTTATTGTGTCATTATTTATCATATTCCACAGCACTACCTCCATCAAATCCAATGAGGTCATTACAGAGCATTATTCCAGTAAATGTGAAGTAGAAATAAAGTGGAGAGATATTATGTGTTTGAGACACCCAACAATGAAAAACCTGTGATTGTTTATAAGCAGGAATACCAAACACATGAGCCAGGGAAGATGCTGAACAAATTGGCAATTGTCCATGATTAAGTTATATACTTAATACTTACAAATAATCAAAAATTTGTACTTAATAGCCTACTTAAAGGAGAATACCGGAGTGAATTCACGCATAGCCCTGTTGAAAGAGCTTGCTAAATGCGCTAGTTAGCGAGTGGAACAAAATAATTTGGTACACCACAGACCGAACGCGAACGCAGAAGTGAACAGGCACTTTACACTGAATCAATGGGACCTGACTGTTGGAAACCGAAAGTAAGATCTGAGGTTACATTGACTCAATGTAAAGTGTTTCGCGCTAGCGTTAGGTCTATGCTGTTCGAAATTCTTTCAGTTCATGCGAAATATATTGCTGTTAGAAGGCTCGTGCAGCAGGGCTATGCTTGAATTCACTCCGGTATTTTCCTTTAAGTTCTCTAAATCAAAAATGTAAAATTGTTGAAACAAGTAACTAACTCGCAGGGAGGCAGTTTCAAGCCCAGTCCAGTTAAAGTGAGTAAAAACTTGACTAAATCAGTGTCATATGAGTTATGCAGTATACAATAATACTGTATTGAAAAAAAATATTGCTGTTGAGTCTCTTTCAGGAGGCTCACTAGCATACAAACACACTTATTCTTTAAGTTTTATATAAAGTCAGTTTTTGTTATGTCGTTCACCACTGTGGCCATAATATCACTGTGACTCACACTTGTGCAAGAACCAAGCTTCTCTGTTTTTGCCTATTTTGTATATTTTGGGGTGATTATTTTCACATGTTTCACATGTGTGATTATTTTCACATGTCAGCAATTGCCCAAAGTGTGTATTGTATTCTGCAATTACTACACAACATGAGGTAAAATGTCTTTTGTAAAGTATATTTAGGCCTCATAAATAAACATTTCTACAATCACAGTGGAGAATGTCTTCACATCAGCTTTAGGATTAAGTTTTAGGATTAGTGAAGTGAAGTGATGCATTTTCTGTCAGAAGCACATGTGTATTTATAGTCCATCTATACAGTCTTAGGGTGTTTTCACACTTGGTTGCTTTTAAGTGAACTAAACTCAGTCCTCCAAAATTGGACCAAAAAGGGAACCCACACAAAAAGAACTCAGCTCTGTTTGTGTTCACATTTTCAAAGAGGACCTGACCGCTTTCTGGTCTGCTTCAGCTCTGATGAGGCCTCAGTTTTCTTTTTGTTCACATATAGTTCTTCTGGAGGTCTCAGACCTCTTTCTTGTGCTTTAGATTATGGGAGATGTAGTGGCACTGGGCTGTATATTTTCATCAGGCTATCAATTGCCAGTTTCATAATTATGATAAAGACAATGGTGTTTGGGATGTCATTTTATATTCATAATAACAGTGCTTTTGGGCATTTATAGGATTATAAATGTGACAGAACAAAGGCAAGCATGGTATTTTTATAAGTTGTTGGCTAGAGTTGAGTAGGCCTATAGCAAATGCACCACACACAGTTCTCGAACCCGCCAACCCGTCAGCTACAACAAATCCGTGGCATGGGAGTCGAACGCTCTAACTGAGCTAAAAGCCCAGGCTTCTAATTCAGCAGTTAGAAGCAGCTCATGAATCATTGGGTTGTGAGGATTTACACGTACTGCCGCCAGGTAGCCGAGCTAGTTGGCATCCATTACACTCACCCAAATCCTCACTCCCGTCCGGGTCACGCACCAATTTAGCGGGGGGCGGTCCACACCACACAAAGGTCTCGAACCCGCCACCCTGTCAGCTCAACAAACCCTCGGCGTGAAAATATGAGCATCTCTATTCATTTAGTCTATGTTAGATTCTTGAATCTCTGTCTGGTGTGCATAAATGATAAGATATAAAATGCCACAGAATGCTGAAATATTTAGAGAGAGATTGGCCTACTGCATATAAACATAATAATGCTGTTTGTTGTTATAATACGTGTCAGTAAGTGTGTAATATATCACGCAGGAAACAGGAACTGTACACGCAGATGTGTAGATTCTCTTTAATGGTTATTTTGCAGGCCCTGTACTGCAGGTGCGTGACTGTTGAGGAATTGAGAAAGGGGAAGAGTGGGGTGACATGAGTCTAATTCTACACAACTGAAAGAGCAGTGGAATCCCTGTGGGACTAACTGGTCTACGATTCACCGTGGTTTACTTTCGAATGATGTATGTTTGCAATTATCATACCCCATGTTTAACCTCGGCATTTGGTATGTGACTTTTAAAAGGGTAAATCAACATCATCAATCATCAACAATCAACAATCAAACAATCAATTATTTCCAATTTATTTATTTCCAATTACAGCAAACAAGATATACACAAGGTTACATTATCTTTTCAAATAGACAAATGTTGAAAAAAAAATCAAGGGTCAAGGATTTCTGTTTGCTTTGCTTATACAGTGAAAAGTTAAAACAGAAAGAACTTGACCAAAAGGAATTCCACAATACAAAATCATTGAAATTAGCCCTTTTCAACTTACAGAGAATATATAGAATTATATACAAAAGGTGAGCAGAAGCATAGAGACTTGTCACTGGCTGTTCTTTTTCTTGCTATTGTCGTCAGTGTTTCATCTAGAAGTAAAAGGAGAATACTGCTTGTGAATTTCTATTATATATTGTTCAATACATATAAGCTGTAATCAATATGAATACTTCAACATGATCAATTTAGCCTAATTTTGATGTTTTACCTGCAGACAAATCATTTTAAAGCATTGGTTTATATGACATTAAACCTTGTTTTCAGAAATACGATGGTTAAGATTGACATTTTGACAAACACTTCTGTTCCGAAAATTTTCGTTTGTTGCTGGAGCCTCTCCCAACCTCCACAACGGCAGCCTACATGTATGATCAGTTGAACAATCCTTCCTAAAAACCCATTGAACGTCTGTTTACAAAGGTATGAAACTAACAGAGTGGTCTGTAGTGTTCGCTAATATATGACTTCTAACTGGTTCTAGCATTGATTTAGATTTCTTGTTAGTCACGTATAGGCCTAGCCTGGCAGGCCATCCTATATCATTGAAATGTATAGTCTGGCATCAAGAGATAAACCGAATTACTCATCATGGGCTGAACAACACTGTTATCTTTCAAAATACTTCTGCAGGCAACAGGATAGCCTATGGCCAATCGCAGGAACTAACAAGATTGGCGAAGCCCGCCCTAAACACATAGAGCGTTATGATTGGACGTTTAATGCGTTTTAGGAAGGATTGTTTGACTGATCATAGGCTGCCATTCTGGAGATGGGGAGATGCTCCAGCAACGACAGAAAATTCTTGCAACAGAAGTGTTTGTCAAAATGTTAATCTTAACCATCGTATCTCATCGTAAACGATCCAAAAACAAGGCTTAATATTATTTTAAGCAAACTTCTGCCCATAAAGGGTAGCTCCGGAGTAAGCCCTATTGCATGAGCCTTCTATCAGCAATATATTTCGCATGGAATGAAAGAATTGCGAAAAACATAGACCTAACACAAAACACGTTACACTGAGTCAAAGGCACATCAGATCTTACTTTCGGTTTCGAATAATGAAGATCCATAGATCCAGTGTAAAGTGCTTGTTCATTTCTGCGTTCGCTTTCGGTCTATGCTGTTCCAAATTATTTTGTTCCACTCGATAACTAGTGCGTTTGGCAGGCTTGTTCAGCAGAGCTATGCTTGAATTCACTCCGGATTTTTCCTTTAAAGTATTTTTGTCTATTATGTTTTTGTACTAAAGAGTTTTACTCATATAACACAGTTACCTGTTTCTTGATTTCATTAGTATATCAAAGGATATATTCCAGCATTGTTTAACAGTCTACAATAATTTTAGTAAAAGAGTGAGCACACATGAAAATATGAATACAGAATAATCCAACGAGTTCTTGACCTGATACCTTGACAAGACTGAGGACAGCACTGTAGACCAGGGAGAAGAGGAAGAGGAAGATGAAGGAGTTTGCGGTGGACCACATGCTGTTGTACTCGTCCTCCTCCTCCACCTCACTGCTAGTGCAGTTCAGGAACAACTTCAACTCTGGGCCCTCAGGCTCACCTGTGGATTACACTAGATTTCACTGATGCCTCATTCAACAAAATAAATTCAATTTATGGGCAAGTATCTAAATGGCAAGATTATCTTTTGTCTAAGAAGCTGAATTGCTTAGGAAACAAATTATCTTTTTTCAGAGGGCACCACTACCTGTTACCCTGCAGGTCAATGTTACAAACATTAACAATTCTACTGCTGTACCGTAATTTGGCCATTTCTCTAATATCGATGTGAATGTGCAACTTCACCCAGCATTACCAGCTGCTTAAATTACTTACATGTTGTAGACTTATGTGAAAGGTATTCAAACATGTCTACACCACTTCCTCTACTCCTCTATCATAAGAGATAGACATTGTGACAGATAAAATTACTAATTTGATCAAATGCAGCGATTTAAATTTATTTGATGCTTTAATTACAAGACAAAACATAAAAGACAAAGACAGTAGAATTTTTCCAATAGCTATAAAACAGTGCATACAGTGATAACACAAGCTTTCACAGACAAGTAATGCAGTGCAGTGGAGCAAACAACAAATTACAAATACTTCAGAATGACAAGCAGACTGAGGACAAGAACAACACATCAATGACATTTAACAGAGATAAGCAGACAAAACTCTCAAGCAACCCATTGATGAATCACCTTCTACATTTTTTTTTTATCTTTTTGTATTGAAATGGGATATTAGAGGGTTCATATGAGTTTGCATGAGAGATCAGTCACAGACAGGGCATTCTGGGAATTTACTTTTTGAGTAGGAGACTACACGGGGAGAAGTGTAGTTTCCCATGTTGCCATGCTTAACAGCACAAGTGAAGTCTCTTGATGCCAATTTCTGTGATTTAACGGTCAGTATGCTGACAACTGACATGTTGCCATCATCTTGTTTAAGGACGCCCATCTTTCCCTCCTTGTAGTCTCCTTCATCCACCTGCCACATGATGTACACATCTCCAAGAGAGGAGCCCCTGACCTCACACACCAGGGAATCATGGTTTGGGTCTTTGGCCTCAGGGAGGGTGTAGATCAACACATCAGGGTCTGATCCACCTGGAGACACATGAGAAATTAAATTATGTCTAAATGAACTCATGGCTATGGAAATTATATCACAATATCTGGAAAATGCTCTCCGTCAGATATCTATGATATCACTGCATGACCAAGAGAAAAATGCTGTAGATTACATGATAATTGATAATAATTATGTATAAAATGTGAGTGTGTTAGACTGTCTCACCTCCTTGTTTAAATTTCCTCTCCTTTACAAACTCTTTGCCCTCAGAGTTAACCAGGCACTGAACTTTTTTTCCAGAGAACCAATCAGCCAAATCCACCTGTAGTTCACTGACTTTCTGTAATTGACCATTTCCATCGGATTCAGTCTTGCCGTGTTGAACTCCACTACTCCGATCTACCCCTTCCACCTTCCATGTGACTTGAGCATCATTTACAGCATTTGAGTTACTTCCAGTGATGATGCACTTTAGCAATGCTTTATTCTGAAGGAAAATAGATTTTCCTGATGGTGGAGTTAGCTCAACTGAGAATTTATCTGAGTGAAAAATTAGTTTTGTAAGTTAGACAGATGAAGTACACAAACAAGGGGCACATACAATACATTTACAAATTAATATATAGTGGTAGTGTGTGTAAGCGTGTGTGTGTGTGTGTGTGTGTGTGTGTGTGTGTGTGTGTGTGTGTGAGAGAGAGAGAGAGAGAGGGGGGGTGTGAGAGAGAGAGAGAGAGAGAGAGAGAGAGAGAGAGAGAGAGAGAGAGAGAGAGAGAGAGAGAGAGAGGAAGTATGTGCGAGAATAAGTACTGTACCTGTGAATGATTTTATCACATTACTTGTCTTGGCATTGTGAGTGACCTCACATGTGTAGGAGACATTTTTTACAGCACTGTTCAGCATCAGAAAGCTCTGTGCATAGTAATATCCCGAGGAGTATTTTGTGGAAATTTCTCCTGTGCTCCGAAGTGCATTGTTACCTTCCTTCCAGTTTACTGTAATTTGGTTTGGATAGAAGTCCTCAATTGAACACATGATATATTGGCTTTTACCTGTAGATATCTGTGAGAGACTCAAAGTTGGAGTTCTAGGATCCACTGTGGAAAAAAAATAAAAATAAATAATATTAATAATAATAATTATAAAAAAAAAATATATATATAATTAAACAATCCTCTGTGAGTACTTTTAAACAGGATATAAAGTACACAATAAAAATAAACAGCTAATGCTAAAGTCTCACCTCTTACATTCTTCTTGATAGTGCCTGCCTGATGTGTCACAGTGCACGTCATGTCTTCGTCTGAGTTAAGTGCTGTGGAAATGGTGCTAATTCTGATGTAGTCATCACCAGTCTTATGAAAAGCAGGATACTGGACAAAGTTTGTTAGGGACTGACTGCCTTTGCTCCACTTAAATTTTGCTGAATCACCAGGAAAGGGTCCAGTGGTCATGCAAGCATACATTTTAGTCCCCGTCCCACACTGCTCCATGACAGAAATTGAAGCATTCTTCACATCATCTAAGATACAAAGATATGGACAATATATAATAACTTTTTAGTCAATGAGAAAAATGAAGAGAATTTAATGGATAAAACCAAAATAAATATTTTAGAATTTAATGTCTTTTCATGGAATAGCCTTTTACTGGAGAATTCATGCATTGAAAAAAAAAATATTAAAAAATTTACTTTTCTTCATATTTATACATCATAATTGTCTCTAAAATGAAATCAAAATGATGTACATTAGACCTAGACTGCTGCAGCACAAAGTAACGGTGACGGCAGGGAGTCTGCACCACAACTTTACATTGACTCTCACTTTAGTAAATTGTGCTCTCATTCTCTTTCACCTAAAGTGTGCGTAGAAATTAATAAAGCAAGATCATAAATTAAATAAATGAATGATTTTAGGACAAGTTTTGCTGATAGCTATGAGAATTACTGAACGCAGACCAAAATAGTCAAATCGCAGTTGGGTAACAGATGGAGGCATATGAAACCAAAACCTATAATTTCCATATTCCTGCATCTGTTAGTGTTGACCACCATTTCTCTATTTGGTTTGTCTTGCACAAAATCCGGTCATTCTCACTATTCAGTATGGCCATGTTCAGTAAGTGAAGAGAACTATATAATAAATCATGGACATGATCTACTTAATGAAGCACACAAAATGCATAATTTTGTAAATTGTGTGTAAGTTTTCTTGATGCACCCCTATTTTTCTTAGCCTCTATACATGCCGGACTGAAAAAGAAAAAAACTCTAAAAAATAAGTTACGGTATGTAATGATGTGCAAATTTACTACTATGGTTCAGTATAGCCTTGCTATTTGTAGCACATTAAAAGCATGTAACTTAATTCTAATGCAATAAACCTGACTTGGTCACAGTGTATTGAACTACCAGGTTGCAGGTTTAGTACAGTATGTCCTTACATCTCTACTTTTTATTAATAAAGAAGTAATTCAAATCTTGTTACATTCTCACATGTGAAAACCTTACACCTCTATTGCTCTGGTAGCTGAACTAAAAACTTCACTTACTAAGAGAAAGAATTTACCATTTTAAACAGTTTACTCTTTAAAATGAATCTTTAACTGCAAACTGTTGTTGATCCTATGGATGTTGCATTTGGGTGAAATATTGACATGATGGAGCATCAGCAAAATGTGGCTTAAAATGACCTAACAGCGACCTAAAAAAAACTTTCTCTTCACAAATGAAATAACTGACTACCATTTCAAGGAAATAGATATTGGAATTTGCCAGTCAAAAACAAATAGGCCTAAATAATATATACATAAAACTAAAATAAACAATAAACACACTTTGTCTTACCGTGTGAGACTGTGACCATGGTGCCTTTCCCCCAGTAGTCAAAAGCGTAGTCACAGTGACAACAGTTATAGCACTCACTGAACATAAACCTCAACAAGGAGTTTATGCCAGGCACAGTAAAGTATAGGACTAGATTTTATCGCAAATTAAAGAAAGCATTTTTCAACAAGTTGAAAAAGTTTTACACTTACCAGAACTCACTGTCACTTGAGTTCCTTTTCCCCAGTAGTCGAAGTAGCCGTCACAGTGGTTTATCTCTGTAGTTCCTCAGTCAAGAATCATTTATTCCCATGACAGCAATTTTGAATTATAACAACCGGATCCTAGTTCCAATGGTGGTACTTAAAACACAGGAATATTGTCAACATATAGATATGTAGAATCTGGGCTTGTGTGTGGTGAACATGTGAGAAAATGCCTAGACAGATAACGGCTCTAAAATAATGAAGGTTATTATGGTGTTGTTCAGGGAGCTTCATGACACTATTAAAATGGCTATTAAAATATTAAAAAAAAAAATATTTTAAACATCAAAGAAAATTTGAATTAATTGTCATTTTACTGAGACATCACAGTGTTTTTATTTTCCAATGTTTTTCATTTCAATCATTATTATTGCTGTATGTCCCTTTACCCAATATGTGAAAAGATGCTGATTATGAAACTGACTTTTGTTCAAATGTCAAATGGCCTGTATATGGCCAATTGTAACAGATTATGGACGTGTCATTTGCATGCATTGTTGATAAACAAAATGTCACCTAGTCCCTGCGAATTTTGTTCATTTTCTCATGCAAACTCCATGGCTGAATACAGGCAAACACAAAAAATTATGATTTACATCATAAGAATATGAGCCTTTCAATTTGTGTTCTGAGCATGACAAGAAATGGACAAGCTTTTATGGGAGATTACAGTTTTCCTATGAAGTCTGTGAAGTTTACAGAGAAAATATTACTCCATTCATACCAAACAGGACACCTCAGTCAACGCAGAAAAAGACTTAATTTAAATGTAAGATAAGTTGGTTTTGATTGGAGTTATTGTGGAAAAACCGGCGTTATGGATGTGACATTATGGACGTGGCGTAATGGACATCTGAAATAGCCTTCCAAACTATACAAAACAAGTGTGAATGGTGAATTTTAACATTTAACAATTGAAATAGTAATATAGAAAATAACTGATAGCATTGTAGTTTTGTGTGTCTTATCACCCACTTTATGCCCATTATACGCCCCTCCATAGGCTTACATCATGGCTGACTAGGGTAAAAATTGTGACAAGTAGATAACCTCCCGAAACTTGCGCAGCCATTTGTTTACAGACAATACTTGAGACAATACTTTTTCATACTGCAAGCTTTCTGAAATACTTTGTACATACATGTAGACCATGAGATTTTTTATTTCTAAGGTGAAGTTGACTTTTCTGTGGAATTTCCCAAATAGAAACAAGTATCTGACACTTGTGGTTTGGCAAGATGGAGTAGAAAGGCAGCATTATGCCCAATCCATTTCTCCTAGACATCTACAATAAGTCGTTGACTAAATCAGTGTTATACTTTGTG
Organism: Sardinella longiceps; assembly: GCA_027497455.2. Classification (NCBI taxonomy): domain Eukaryota; kingdom Metazoa; phylum Chordata; class Actinopteri; order Clupeiformes; family Clupeidae; genus Sardinella; species Sardinella longiceps. The sequence continues at coordinate 8,508 of JAODXP020001191.1, read as the reverse complement.
TAATTTTTTTTGGAAAAAAATGTTCTTGTGCAGTGCAAGTGAGTGCAAACACACTAATTCATTAGGTTATGCAATAAAGTCAGTTTCTGTCATGATGTTTACCACTGTGGTCGTAGTAGCTATCACTGTGACTCACACTAGGGCAAAAACCTACTTTTGTGGGTTTGCCCATTTTGTAAGCTAGCTAATATGAAAGGTGGTGGTGTGTTCCATTATTCAAACTTCCATGAGTACACTTCAATGGAGTACACTCGCCGCACTTACTAAGTGCACATATTTCAACAGGTCAGTGCTGTTCTCAACCAAACAGCCTAGCCTCCTTCATGGTGCACTTACATGGAAATTACAGGTGGCTATATTTGTTGAACTAGCTGCTAGGTAGCCGCCAGTTAGCGGCTAGGAGATAGCAAGCTAAAGCCTGCTAAACCCGAGAAATAACAACAACTGTAACTACAAGCGTGGTGTGGTACATGCACAGTATCCCAGCAAACACGGAACGTTATGGGAACCTTAACTAACGTTCCCTCCTGGTTCTCCTACGGTTATTTTAAGAACGTTATCATATTTTGGTTTGGAGAACGTTAAAACTCTAACGTTACAGTGTGGTAACTTTGTGACCGTCCGAAAATGTTCCCTCGTGGTTATTTTTTTAAATTGTATTTAAATTACAATCTGATAGATATTACGTGTAAATTATCATTAAACAACTTGATTTTGACTGTTTATGATAATAGATTTAGGCTATCTTAATTTTATGACTCGCAATTAGTGATGCATCAGAGCTAAGTTTTTTTTTTCCTCACAATATAAACATTGCTGTGGTCCCAACGGTAACGCTTCTGCCTGTGACGTGGGAGACTGGGGTTCGATTGCTGGTCGTTGCATTTGTTATTATTGTGTTTATTATTAATATCTTTCTCACAAAATGTCACGTTAGGATAACGTTGCGGGAACGTTCGCCTAACCAGAAATGCAAACCAACAGCTAACGTTCTAGTTCCATTTAAAAAACTGGTAACACTTTGCGGTAAGGTTACATGAATTATCATGAATTCATGCATGGTTTCATTCATGATTCATGCATTACTTCATCTCTGAATATCTAATGACTCATCAGGTATTAGCATGAATTCATTGTTTATCATTAATGACCTCCTGCTGAAATAGCAGATGATCTTAAGCATTAATTACTCTGGGTACATCATCATGAGTCATGACTAATTACACATGATTATGATGTTTTTGTTCAAAAGAATTTGATATAATAAAAGTACTTATTTAGCCTAGTTCCTCATATCTATCCCATACATCAACTAAATTTTACCACTTTAACCATGTCAACACTTTAGTTGAGGGGGCACAAACATGATGAATTCATCATAATCATGCTAATAATCATGATTCATGCTAATTAATCATGACTCATGATGATGTACCCAGAGTAACTAATACTTAAGATCGTGCTATTTCAGCAGGAGGTCATTAATGACAAATAATGAATTCATGTTAATTCCTGATAACTCATTAGACTTTCAGAGATGAAGTAATGCATGAATCATCAATTTATCATGAATGAAATAATGCATGAATTCATGATGATTCATGTACCCTTACCGCGAAGTGTTACCAAAAACTTTCCTGGTGCCCCTTCAGACAACCAAAGCTACTTTCAGGGAACGTTCTCATACCCGACAGAAAACCTTCCCGGAACCAAAAAATGTTACTGGGGATTGTACATTTTTAAAGTTTTTATTTGGGTTTGTGCATATATTGAACAATAAAACTTATATTCGTGAAATTCATAAGCTGCCGACTGGATGGCTGCCGACTGGCCATCTTTAAATTATTGCTCAAGCCGAGTTGGCTCTGCCTCTTCCGCTACGTAGCTATGGCATTCGTTGAGTGCGAAAAGTGTACACCGATCCACACCATTATGAGGGCATCATCCGGGTACTTAGGCTACACTTCACACTCGCCGTGATCTGAATGTGAACGTACTTCGTACTTGAACTAAGCACAGTAAGTACAGTAAGTATGGGTATTGGAACACATGGTGTGACTCTTCCTTTTTACAATGTTAGCAATTAGCCAAAGTAGGCCTCTGCATTTTAGCCTATTCAGCAATTATAATTACAATAACAGACATCTTCTTTCTGTGGGCAGCTGCGCTAATACATCAACCAACCTTAATAACTTTATGACATCTCTTTTGCCAAAACCTACAGCTAACTTCAAAGAGTCTTTTTTCTTCTGCCTACAAGGGATTGTCATCTATCCAGCTTCACAGACTTCTGCTCATAATTAAAATATTTGTTTACTTTGTTTTTACTTTTGTTTTATTTGTTTTAGGTAGTATCATGTGACATTAGCAGGGGTGGACTGGCAATATGGCACACAGGGCAATTGCCCGGTGGGCCGACACACTATTTGGGCCGACGGCCCTGACATTCTCACTGTAACTGTAATCATAGGCTTATTTTCTAATGGTCTGACCATGATGGGCTGGTTTTGTTTAAAATGCCAGGGACGATTTTTTGTCCCAGTCCGCCCCTGGACATCAGTGCCATTCATGTGAGGAGGATGGATGCAAATTTTCTGTAGCTATCACTGATTTAATATATTGAATGACACGGCATTACACTGTGTTCATGTAATAAAGTATGAGCATCATTATTTCATTTCATTTACGTTAGCCTCTGGAATCCCTGCCTGCTTGAATGACCAGGCACAAGATGGCTGCCTTTTGCCCTGCCATCACCCCTAGCCTCCTGCCACACACAGCCCCTGTCCATCTCCTCCCATCACTCATCACCATCTGGACTTATCCCCCTCCCCCGCCCTTACACACACACACACACACACACACACACACATACACACACACACACACACACAGCCTCCTTTTTTTATCATGCACTGACAAACAAATTTCATTCCATGTCTTACACTTTGTATTTCTATGTACAGTATGTGACAATGAGAATCCTTTATTATTTAGCAAAGAATTAACAGAAAGAAGATGCTGACATAAATGGCCATACATGGATTATTATCTGTTAGTTGTGTCGGTACGTCTCACTCAGTATGTAATTTATATCATACAGAAAATAGGAACTGTGTATGTATGTAGATCAGAATCCCTCACTCCCTCAGGGGTTTTGTAAACTCTGCGCTGCAGGTGTGTGACTGTTGAGGAATTGAGAAAGGGGAAGAGCGAGGTGACATGAGTCTAATTCTGCACGACAGAAAGAATAGTGGAATCCCTGTGGGACTAACTGGTCTACGAGTCACTGTCATTTACTTTCGAATGTTTTATGTTTGCAATTATCATGCCCCATGCTTATCATTGGCATTTGGTATGGTAATAACGGTATGTAACATAAATAATAATTTAACAGCACATTTACTGTATGTATTGATTTATTTCCAAGGAAATTATAACAAACAAGATATTATATTTAATTACAATTAGTTATGCCGGTTTACAGGGGGTGTAATTGTCCCTAGCTGTGTAACACCCGGCAAAGGTCATACATTCGAGTGGGTATTGCATTTCTATAACATTAGAGGAATACATAACAACAACCAAATTGTTCATAGGTAACCATTCCTGTGCCATAAATCTCATCTTGCTGAATGGTTGCCAAGTAACACATTTGACAAATCATAATCAAGGACCTTCAAGGTCACTATGAAAGATCTTTGCCTGAACTATCCGTTCTAGAAAATCTTTTCAAACTACACATTGAAAAAACTCACGGATCAGTGATTTCTGTTTGCTTTGCTCACAGTGAGTAGTGAAAACAGAAATAACTTGGACAAAAGAAAAACTGTATTCCACAAATTTAAAATCATTAGAGAGTATGCTGTATAGACAATCAGTCAACAATAACATGGAGACTTGTCACTGGCTCTTCTTCTCCTTTATGTTGTTGTCAATGTTTCATCTAGAAGTAAAAGGAAACACTTGAGAATCTTTATTTTGATGAAACATAATCAATAGGCCTATTGTACAAAAACATAAAATATACAATCAGTTTCATGTGATGATTAACATTCAAAGAAATCATTTTGACGTTTCAATTATTCTGTTTGTTAGTATTTCATCATTACTAATTAATTAATTATTAATTATAAAAATAAAAAAAATATTCCTGTTACACTAACCCCTATTTCTTTGTTTCATTAATGGCCTATCTTCCAGCATTGTTTACCAGTCACACATGAAAAAATGAATGCAATGTAATCCATTGGTACAGTTTTTATACTGATACCTTGACAAGACTGAGGACAGCACTGTAGACCAGGGAGAAGAGGAAGAGGAAGATGAAGGAGTTTGCGGTGGACCACATGCTGTTGTACTCGTCCTCCTCCTCCTCCTCACTGCTAGTGCAGTTCAGGAACAACTTCAACTCAAGACCCTCAGGCTCACCTGTAGACAATAGACATCACTGATGTCTCTCTTTCCAATAGGGCTCACAAGATCATAAGCATAGCCTACTGGGCAAGGGCAAATAACATTGTCTGAAATACTGTTACCCTGAGGGTTGATGTGATATCATATTAAGATATTATTTTCTCTGTTTTATATGTTTATATAGTTCAGTCGTAGTATATACACTATACAGAATGAACTTTCACCTATGTAATAGTTAACATGTTGACCGATTAAGAACCATGGACTACCAACTGCTTAAATGTCTGTGTAATTACATGCTAACATATGTAAAAGATCTGCAAGTCTATTCTACTTTTGTATTAGACTGCAAAAAGATGCTATGACAGATTCCACAACTGCTTTGAACTCCTTTTAAAATGCAGTGGTATGAATTTATTGGATACTTTAATCACAGATAGCACACAGACGACAAAGACAAGGTTTCACAATGGCAGTAGTAAAGACTGTCAGACACAAGCTCACACAAACAAGCAATGCACTGCAGTGGGGCAAACAAGAAATTACAGAGACTTCTGCACGGTGAGCAAGCAATTGGACAGAGGACAAGAACATCACATGAACAACAAATGTATCACAACACATGAATCACAACACATAGACTAGTCAACATGAGATAAATGTCTCAAGCAACCCATTGAATCAATACAATTTGAATTTTCACATTCTTCAAATTAAATGGCATTTGAAAGGTTTTGAGTGAGTTAGCTTGAGAGATCAATCAATAAATCATTCACAGACAGGACATTCTTGGTATTTACTTTTTGAGTAGCTTCTTGTTTCTGGAGCAGAATGGTTTTTCATTCCACCATGCTTAACAGCACAAGTGAACAGTCTTGATGCTGATCTCTGTGAATTGACGGTCAGAATGCTGACAACTGACATGTTGCCATCATCTTGTTTCAGGACGCCCATCTTTCCCTCCTTGTAGTCTCCTCCATCCACCTGCCACATGATGTACACATCTCCAAGAGAGGAGCCCCTGACCTCACACACCAGTGAATCATGGTTTGGGTCTTTGGCCTCAGGGAGGGTGTAGATCAACACATCAGGAGATTCAGTACCTGAAAAATTAAAATACAAGCATTAATGTCAGACTGATACAAGATTAACGCAGTGACAACTAAACTTTAATTTACTTTTACTTACTATTGTAATTAATTTACATGGCCATCATAAAATGACAATGATGTGTTTATGCCTGTCTCAAGGGACAACATTACTGGGTGGAAAAAGCAATCTAATGCATGCATTGCATTCGTAATAAGTGTCATGGCATTGGGTGATAGAAAAGAGATTTAACGATCTAAAAAGGACAGACTACCTTTTTTGATGGTCCTTTTTAGTGGGCTGTTCTTGACTTCAGCATGATATTTATCTGTCACAATGCACTCAATGTCTTTTTGTCCAGAAAACCAGTCATCAATATCCACTTCTAGCTTGCTGATCTTCCTGGACTGACCATTTCCCAGTGTGTTTATTTCCATTTGAGCTCTGCTACTCTGATCAATTCCTCCCACTTTCCAAGTGACTTGAGCGTCATTCACATCTTTTGAGTCAGTTCCAGTGGTAATGCACTCCAGCACTGCTTTGTTGTTGATGAAAATGTGTCTCACTGAAGGAGGAGTTAGTTCCACTGACAGAAGGCCTGGGACAAAACAAAGGAAAAAAAGAACATGTCTAGTAGAGTGAGAATGTCTAAGAGCAATTAACTTTGCTGAGAGACAAAATAATGTAAGCTTCGTTAGAGTGTGTGTATGTGTATGTGCATGTATGTGCGTGTGTGTGTGTGTGTGTGTGTGTGTGTGTGCGCGCGCGCGCTTGATTGTGGCTTTACCTTCCAATCTTTTTTGTCTTTCGATGGTTCCACTAAAATGAGACACTTCACAAGTGTACTGTGGACTTTTACCCTGTGTTTTGTTAAGCAGCAGGAAGCTATGTGCAGTATAGTAGCCACTGCTGTCTTTGGTAATAAACTCTGGTGTCTCCTTTTTAATTATACTGTCATCTGCTTTCCATGTCACAATCAGTGATTTTGGGTAAAACTTTTCAATGACACACAAGGCATTCTGGCTTTCAAAGGTGAACACTGGCAACAAAGTCACATTTGGTGCCCTGGGGGAAACTGAAATTATGTTTAAAAAACAAACAAAACAAAACAATAAGACATAAATTGATACACTCTAAATCATCATGGTCATATAAGGAGCAAAACACATTGGTGCACTATTTAAAATATCTATTTAAAAAAATATATTGAAGACCTACCTATAACTGGTAAAATCCCTTCAGAGGTTTTTCCAAAGTGTTCCACTTGACAGCGAATGTCTTGCTGAGAGCCCATATCTTTAATGTTAACTTGAATCTGACTGACTTTTGAATATTTGTTTTCACTTCCAATCTTGACCGATGAGTACTGGACAACATCCGACACACTTTTATTATTTGATGTCCACTGGAATGTTGCATGCTCAGGGAAGAATCCAGTGGCAATACAAGCATATGTCATAAGCCCGTCAGAACCTGGCTCACATTGTGCCAGGGGGAACACGGTTGGCTCAACTTGATCAGCTAGGGATAAGAAAAAAAAATGAAGTGTACATTAGCCTACAGTTAAAACTAATTTAGAATATCAGAGAGTGCAGACCTCCACAATGGCAGTAGGGTCACCGACATAATACAAGTCCCCGATGGTGTTCAGGATCCCCACCAATATTTTACCATCTATTTATTGTCCTAATACCAACATTGTCAGAAAATTCCATCAAAATCTGTGTAAAGCCTTGTGCATTATTTTGCACACAAACAGACAAATCAATGCCATATAGATATTATATATTAATATTGCTTATAGATAGCAGAAAGAACAGTCTTTATGGATCCAATGCATCACACTCCAATTACAATTATTTGGCATTGATAAAACCCATCACTCAGCTGCACCAAGGACTGGGAGTCCACTCAGTCCAGCATTCAACATGATAGGGCCCAATTTGTTTTTGTCTTTGCTATGGGCTTTAGGCTTTCGCGAGGGAGGTTTACTAACATTTTACTCATTTTACTTGCAGCTAAGATAGTCGGCATCCATTACACATAGCACACATGGAAACGCACTTGGAAAGCACAGACCGCTGTTATGGTAATACGGTCACTGACACATTCCAGATGTTACAGACCACAATCAAAGTGATAATCAAGGCATTCTTACTAAGTAGTTACCCCAGTAACTAGTTTTTTTTGTGAGAAAAACAACAATTCAGATGAAAAATGCTATGGCCACAACTGCGAATCAAACCCCGGTCGCTTGTGTTGCATGTGTGTGCTACTGTGCCACAATGTCAGTTACAATGCATTAAAAAACAAAAAACATAGGTCTGATAATTCTCTAAAAAATCAATTGTGAGTATTTTCAGAAATAGGCAAAACCAAGTTGTTTGATGATAATTTACACATAATCTCTATCAGATTGTAATTTAAAAACAATTACCCCTGCTTGGGGCAAGATGGCCACTGACCATCCCTACTGGGCTTAGCTATGCTGCAATAGCCTAGTGTTGCCACTTTCTGCATACAATATTTGCTATCCTATACAACTGTCTTTCTCCTCTCTTCTCTCCCTCTCCTCACTCTGACATGTAATGTATACCAAACGTATGCCATGAAGTGGTAAGCTCCTAGACTGGCTAAATTCTTTTGTTACTTCTGCCCCTACACACTACAATGATCCCGGCTTGCCCTTGTTACTCGTGGGTGCACACTGTACTGTCTGTTAAGCACCACAATACAATGTATTGTGTTTGTGAGCTCTACAAATAAAATTGAAAAATGTGATTATCAAAAATAACCATATGGGAACGTTATGCGAAGGTCACTGTGTAAACACGCTGGAACAATGAGGTTTTAATGTTCTCCTAACTAAAATAGGAAAACACTCTTGAAATACCCATAGGAGAACTATGAAGGAATGTTAAAGTTCCCATAACATTCTGTATTAGCAAAGTCTTGTACCTTAATCACTCTCTTAACTTAATGCCATTAGCCCTACAATACATT
>JAODXP020001190.1:20000-21844 GCA_027497455.2 Sardinella longiceps | reverse complement strand
AGAAAGACTGCATGAGAGACAGAGAGGAGAGAGGGAGAGAGAGAAGAAAGACTGCATGAGAGACAGAGAGGAGAGAGGGAGAAGAGGGAGAGAAGAAAGACTGCATGAGAGACAGAGAGGAGAGAGGGAGAAGAGAAGAAAGACTGCATGAGAGACAGAGAGGGAGGAGAGAAGAAAGACTGCATGAGAGACAGAGAGGAGAGAGGGAGAAGAGAAGAAAGACTGCATGAGAGACAGAGAGGGAGAAGAGAAGAAAGACTGCATGAGAGACAGAGAGGAGAGAGGGAGGAGGAGAAGAAAGACTGCATGAGAGACAGAGAGGAGAGAGAGAGAAGAGAAGAAAGACTGCATGAGAGACAGAGAGGAGAGAGGGAGAAGAGAAGAAAGACTGCATGAGAGACAGAGAGGGAGAGAGAGAGACAGAGAGAGAAGAGAAAGACTGCATGAGAGACAGAGAGGAGAGAGAGAGGAGAGAAGAAAGACTGCATGAGAGACAGAGAGGAGAGAGGGAGAAGAGAAGAAAGACTGCATGAGAGACAGAGAGGAGAGAGGGAGAAGAGAAGAAAGACTGCATGAGAGACAGAGAGGAGAGAGAGAGAAGAGAAGAAAGACTGCATGAGAGGCAGGATAATAGAGCAGAGATGAGAGAGGGAACAGAAGAGAAGAGAGGAGGAGAGGAAAGAGAGAGGAAAGAGGAAAAGAGAGGGAGTAGAAGATAGGAGAGGAGGAGAGAGAGAGGGGACAGAAAAGAGGAGAAAGGGAGGAAAGAGGAGAAGAGAGAGGGAGCAAAAGATAGGAGAGGAAGAGATGGAGGAAAGAGAAGACAGGAGAGAGAGACAGAAGAGAAAGAGTGCAAGATGGAAAAAGAGGAGGGATGCTATCCAGCTGACAGCAAAGACCATGCACCCTCATCAGATCCATTAGGACAGTGTCTCTCAAACTTCTTCAGACCGAGGACCACTTTGTCCAAAAAAACTGTTTTTCAGGGACCACCTGCCCTTACGCCCCTTGTAACACCCACAAAGTGCATATTTTTATTACGTTTGTGGTTTATTACGTTTGTGGGAAGTTATTACGTTTGTGGGTGTTACACCCCCTCACCAAGTCACATGCTGCAGGTCTGCCTCTTATATTCAGTGAAAAACTAATCTTTGGCCTTCAAATAATGATACAGTCTATATTCACATATTTTTATGGTAATCAACTCACAGACCAATTGAGCTTGCTCGCAGACCACCAGTGGTCCCCGGACCACACTTTGAGAACCACTGCATTAGGACGACTGCTAGCCTAGTTGGCTTAAGGAGTTCCACACACACACCAGTTCCGACACAGTGCTGCTGAGAACTCCACTCCCAACATTCTATCTGTTCCACTGGTATCAAGGCAACCCCACACACCAGCGCCCAACTCTTCCACTGTCGATTGTGAATTACGATTGAAGTCTATTTTGTCTGAGCCGTGCAGAACATACACTGTTGATGCCATAGGCTACTACTGTACTATGCTCCATGCTAATAGTGTGATGCGGGGAAAACGAAACTGTGCAATTCAAAGTTAGCCTGACATAGCCCGCCCATAATACTGCTGTTCATCCGTATTCATGGTCTGGAGGTTCTTTAACCTGACGCGATTATTCTGCGGGGGGGAGGGCATTCACTTCTGGTTTGAAACGATTGGACAGCTCGTCTAATCAGCTTCGCTTATTGGTCGGTTGTCTCTCTACCGATGTAAACCCGCCCATGAAGACCGTCCCCAGACCATGGATACGGATGAACATTTGTATTATGGGCGGGCTAGGTCAGGCTAATTCAAAGTTGCTCCGCAATGCTGTCCGAACCGGT
>JAODXP020001190.1:5000-7500 GCA_027497455.2 Sardinella longiceps | reverse complement strand
AAACATCCAGCAAGCAATGGTCTCTCAATAGCTGAAACCCCAGACCCTCATATGAAGACAAGCAGAGACAGAGGGACTGGTGATGACCAGGCTAGATGTGTGTGTGTGTGTGTGTGTGTGTGTGTGTGTGTGTGTGTGTGTGTGTGTGTCTGTGTGTGTGATCCCAGATCCTCGTATGAAGAGAAGCAGAGATAGAGGGACTGGTGATGACCAGGCTAGATGTGTGTGTGTGTGTGTGTGTGTGTGTGTGTGTGTGTGTGTGTGTGTGTGTGTGTGTGTGAAATCCCAGACCCTCAGGTGAAGAGCAGCAGAGGGACTGGTGATGACCAGGTGAGCTGACCAGGCTATTTCTCTTAAACCAGAGAGCATTTGGCACCAAGACTTGGATCTAACAACATGTCACATCTTTCCCCCTTTGTCTTCCTGCCGTAAGACATCAGACACAAGATGGCAATATTTACTCATTAAATCACCAATCACCATCTTTATTTACTAAATCACCCAACACACCTGCCCCCTCTTCTCTCTCTCTCTCTCACACACACACACACGTAAACACACACGCACACACACGCATGCACACAGCAGGTGTCCCCTTGAACAGGTCTGGTGTGTGTGTGTGTGTGTGTGTGTGTGTGTGTGAGAGAGAGAGAGAGAGAGAGAGAGAGAGAGAGAGAGAGAGGAGGAGGCAGGTGTGTTGGGTGACGGATACAATATCACACAGCTCTGAGCTTGAATGCCACTCTGTGTTGAGATAGACTTGAGGGCTAAATAGAAGAGCAATATTTCCCCCTGGTGGCCATAAAGACAAAGTGCAGCCTGTATGTGACACACACGCACACACACACACACACACACACACACACACACATCTGGGATTCAAGCCTGGCCATAGGTGCATTATCAGTGGACTAATGGATCATTAGCATCGTTGCACAAACACACACACATGTATTCCTGTCATGATTGCAGGTCATTAGATTTCAGTTAACTTGTTAAGTAAGACTGGTATTAGGTAGCAGAATCACGAGTTTGCTGATCAGAATAGCTAGCCTAAGCCCCTTGTCATAGTGCTAATGAACTTCACCATCGAAATTCTACGTTTTTATCTTCTCCTGATTTGTAACATTGTAACACTTTGAACGCCCATATCTCTGTTATTTGTTGGTCAATATTATCGATATTGGTGTTGTTTGAAACCTTTTTCTTCTTGTCTTTCACGTGAAAGCAATAACATAATTTTGAAAATAATGTCAAAGTGACTGGTTCTGCCGTTGCGGGTCACATATATGACACACTTACATCATGAAGTGATATCCTCCTAGACCGGCCTAATTCTTTTGTCTCTTCTGCCCCTACGCACTCCAATCATCCCGGCTGAGTGGTGAGCCCCTACCTCCTTGCCACCAACCCCTACCCCACTATGGATGCCGATCAACCTCACCGGAGCCACATACCAGGACCAGCCTCCTTTCTTCTCAGAGGCCCCATGATGAATCTGACCTTGCCGGCTTTCCCGATGACCACTACTTAAATGGCAACCTCCACCCAATGAACTCTAATGCCACCCCAACTATTGGTGTTCAGCTCCGCAAAAACACAACCAGTCTTTCTTTCTTACTCATTCACAACCAATCTTTCTTTCTTACTCAGTCACACACATAATGTATACACCCATGCTTGCACGCACACGCACACACACACACACACACACACACACACACATACACACACACACACACACAAACACACACTTCATGAGGTTCAGCCAAGGGTCTGCAACCAAACAGTGATTGAAGAGGGGAGTGAGCAAAAGTAAGACTACTGTATCAAAGCCCAGCATTCTTCAGAATGTTACGCCTGGCACCATGGCAACACACTTCCAAACGCAACTCTCCCATTGTGACATCAGCACGTGTGGAATGTTACACTGATTACTGCATAGCAACAAAACTCCAAAGATCCGTGGAGGGAAGATACAGGATTACAGTGTAAGATAAAGAAATTGAGATATACTGTAGGCTACTGTAACGGCCGATGCAGACCAAAACCTGTGCGTGAGCAGCGTGTGAGTGGCGCGGGCGCGGTTTTGGTCCGTTTTTGTTTAGAATGCATGTTAGGTCAGTCAGACTGCATGCGTGTTCTGCGCGGCTCATGTCTGGTTTCTGAGCGGTGAACTGCACAGCGCCCGCGCTGCTTTTTTTTTAAAATAGAAAGGAGTTCTATTTTTCCACGCATTTTCAGCGTGGTAAGCGGGACTTGCGCAGTGTCCATAGATTTTAAATGCAGAGCTCGGGCAGCCAGTTCGCGCAGAACATCGCAGAGACAATTTCTGGTGTTCACGGGCCGCCCGCTCCGACACCTCGAACGTGCAGTGTGTGTGTGAATGGGGCCCAAGTGTAGATTAGATTAGATTAAAGATTAGATTAAAGGGATTGAGCACTGACACTCTCGCTTCTGCAGAGATTACAGCACTAACACCTCTACTGGTTCCTCTCAC
>JAODXP020001190.1:0-2500 GCA_027497455.2 Sardinella longiceps | reverse complement strand
GTTGTTACATTGATCATGTTGGTTGCTATGTCTAGTGCTTGGTCATCAGTGTGGAAGCGGTTCCTAGGACATTGCAGGGCTTCTTGAGGTTGTTGCTAGGCTGTTGCCAGGTAAGTTATGGTGGTTGCTACGTTGATCATGTTGGTTGTAATGTTCATTGCAAGGTCATTGTGGAAGTGCTTCCTGGAAGGTGGCATTGGTGCTTAAGGTTGTTGTTAGGCAGTTGCTAGGGTGGACGTGTAGGTTGCTATGCTGGTTGCTACGTTGATCATGTTGGTTGCCATGTTCATTGCTATATCATTATTGATGGAGTGGTTCTAAAGACATTGCAAGGCTGCTGGAGGCAGTTGCTAGGCTGTTGCTAGGGCGGATATGGTGGTTGCTATGCTGTTTGCCATGTTTAGCATGTTGGTTGCTATGTCAATTGCCATAGGGGTGTCTGAAGTTGTTACTAGGCCATTGCGAGGGCGGATATGTTGGTTGCTACATTGATCTTGTTGGTTGATATATTGCTAGGTCATCATGGGAGTTGTTTTAGCAGTGGCTATTGTTAATGTTGATGAATGGGTGATTATTGAATAGTTGAAAAAAAAAAAGATAGTTGATCACAGTTCGAATGAACATGGCCCGTATCAGTAGTTAAATTAGTGATAAAAGGTGGACGCAGCCTTTGGCTGCGTCAAATGGTTCGTTGTTGATGATTACATAAAAAGTTGCTTTGTGTAAACTTTGTTTAAAAATGTTGAAATAGGAAATAGTTGAAATAGGAAAAGATGAGGAAAAAAAGTTGCAAAAAATGTTGAATATAATACAGAGAATTGAAGAGAAAAAAAGGAAAATATGTAGGCTAGGCCTGAAAGGTTGCCAAAAAGTTGAAGAGATAGTACAGAGAAATGAAGAGAAAAAGGCAAAGATGTACAGTAAAAAGTTGGCAAAAAGTTGAAGGGAAATAGGCAAAAATGTAAAATGTCGATTAAAAAGTGAATAGATAATTGAAGAGAATCGAAGACAAAAATGTGAAGAGGTAAATAGTTGCCAAAAGTTGAACAGATAATACAGAGAATCAAAGAAAAAAATGGCAAAGATGAAAAAGTTGTCAAAAGTTGAATAGATGATACAGAGAATTGAAAAGAAAAAGACAGTAGAAGAGGGGAAAGGCAAAGAGGCTCGCTTCGCGAGCCATTTGCCTCAGCAAATGGAAGTGAAATAAGCTTAAATAGCCCATTAGGTTAATAGAAATGAACTGGAAAGGTTAATACAGCAGATAACAGAATGTTCGTGGAAATAGAATCCTAGAAGTTCCACTAGTCTGCTGAAAGTTCTCTGGAATGTTTACAGTAGTCAAGAAAGCAACAATAGAATGTTTACAGTAGTTAAGGTAGCAACAATAGGAAGTAGAATTCTGTTGTGGAACTCTGAAAATTCCATAATTTGTGAAAAAAAGCACTTTTTTCGCTCGTTTATCGCAGATAGTAGAAAAAGTAAAAATAGTAGAAAAGTGAAATGTCATAGCATAACAACACAAATCGAGACCTACGAGATGAAGTTTGAATGAAGTTTCTAGGTGAAACGGTTATTGAGAAAAAGCGAGCATTGAAGAATAATAATAATAACTAGATTTGCAATTCCAAGGAATTACACAGTGCATGCAAACGTTTAAAAAAGTACACTTAGAAAGTGATCGTAGAAAAAAAGTAGAAAAGTAGAGTAAAGAGGAAACTTGTTTAGGCAATCAAAGTTACTAGTCAAGTAGCAAAGAAAATGTTGCTACCTTGATCATGTTGTTGAATAGTTGAAAAAAAAGAAAATGGTGCTGGTTGCTGTATTGGTTGTTATGTTGATTGCAAGGGTACTTTTGGTTGTTGTTAGGCCATTGCTAGGGCAGATATGGTGGTTATTATGCTGGTTGTTACATTGATCATGTTGGTTGCTATGTCTAGTGCTTGGTCATCAGTGTGGAAGCGGTTCCTAGGACATTGCAGGGCTTCTTGAGGTTGTTGCTAGGCTGTTGCCAGGTAAGTTATGGTGGTTGCTACGTTGATCATGTTGGTTGCAATGTTCATTGCTAGGTCATTGTGGAAGTGCTTCCTGGAAGGTGGCATTGGTGCTTAAGGTTGTTGTTCAGCAGTTGCTAGGGTGGACATGTAGGTTGCTATGCTGGTTGCTACGTTGATCATGTTGGTTGCCATGTTCATTGCTATATCATTATTGATGGAGTGGTTCTAAAGACATTGCAAGGCTGCTGGAGGCAGTTGCTAGGCTGTTGCTAGGGCGGATATGGTGGTTGCTATGCTGTTTGCCATGTTTAGCATGTTGGTTGCTATGTCAATTGCCATAGGGGTGTCTGAGGTTGCTATGTCAGCCATAGGGGCGCTAGTTGCGCAGCGAGCGGATATGTTGGTTGCTACATTGATCTTGTTGGTTGATATATTGCTAGGTCATCATGGGAGTTGTTAGCAGTGGCTATTGTTAATGTTGATGAATGGGTGATTATTGAATA
>JAODXP020001189.1:17500-22329 GCA_027497455.2 Sardinella longiceps | reverse complement strand
TATATATGCACAAACACACACACACAGCAGAAACAGACAGAGAGAATCAGAGTCCCACAGAATGAGTGAGAGCATGGGGAGAAGGATTCTTCTAGGCTAGAGAGAGAGAGAGAGAGAGAGAGGTATGACACACACACACACACACACACACACACACACACACACACACACACACACACACACACACAAACACACACATGCACAGACATAGATGCACACACAAAAATGCACACACACACACACACACAGGCACCCTCACATTATCCTCTTTTTCAACCCAGCTCTTGTAAACCATCATATATAGAGGATTAACACACACACACACACACACACACACACACACACACACACACACACGCACACACACACACACTCTCACTCACTCTCTCTCTCTCTCCCTCCCTCCATATCCCAGTTGTATTATCTGTGGTGGCAGCTCCTGTGTGGTATCTCTCTCTCTCTCTCTCTCTCTCTCTCTCTCTCTCTCTCTCTCTCCCTCCCTCCATATCCCAGTTGTATTATCTGTGGTGGCAGCTCCTGTGTGGTATCTCTCTCTCTCGCTCTCTCTCTCTCTCTCTCTCTCTCTCTCTCTCTCTCTCTCTCTCTCTCTCTCTCTCTCTCTCTCTCTCTCCCTCCATATCCCAGTAGTATTATCTGTGGTGGCAGCTCCTGTGTGTGGTCATGTTTGCATGTAAAACAGCCCCAGCTTATCAGAGATATGGAGCAAAGCACTTCCCTAGCCTCGTCTATGTGTGTGTGTGTGTGTGTGTGTGTGTGTGTGTGTGTGTGTGTGTGTGTGTGTGTGTGTGTGTGAACATGTGTGTGTCCACAGTATTTGTGTCTCTGTGTGTGGCTTTGCCTGTTCTGTTATGGTGTGTGTGTGTGTGTGTGTGTGTGTGTGTGTGTGTGTGTGTGTGTGGCCTTGCCTGTCCTGGCGCCTTTCTGAATTCACTGTGATGCCGAAAAGTATTTTTATTTATGTACATTGAAAAAGTACACACACACACACACACACACACACACACACACACACACACACACACACACACACAGTGAGAGTTTTGACCTCTGAAATTCTGAATCAGACCTGATTGATAGTTTTGACATCTGAAATTCTGAATCAGGCCATTTAGATTTATGAGAGAAGGTGTAAGCCTACTTGTTACCACATCAATACCACATTTTGAGTGGATTGGCAAGGAAATGGTCAATAGTGGGTTTGAATCCCATTGAACCCTTGAGCAAGGCATTTAACCTTAAAGGTATAATCCAGCGTGAATCAACACCTAGCCCTGCTGTTTTATACTGCTAAGCGTTACTGAAAGCCACCTCAATGAGAAAATTTTGTGCATCATAGACCGAGTTTGCGAAATGGCAGCTAACACTAAGTGAATGAGGCATGTCAAAAACGAAACCTAATCGATTTGCTTTCGTTTTGAAATGCCCCATTCTGTTAACGTTAGCTGCCGTTTCGCTATCTCAGTCTGCCTTGCATGAAATCCAGTGATTGAGGTGGCTAACAATAGCGCTTGGCACTACAAAACAGTAGGACTACGTGTTGATTCACGCCGGCTTTCTCCTTTAAGTTACTCTAGTAGGAGTTTAAGTAGGAGTAGGAGTAGGAGTTTAAGTGGCTTTGGAATAAAAAAAAATATTTAGTGTCTGCTAAATAAATAAAAAAAAATTGACAGACAGCCAAAAAGGTCCACACTTAGTTCCATAGTGCTTACGATGTTGGTGGGTCAGCTTGTTAATTTCTGAATGAGTTTTTGTACAGAATAAAAGTAGGTGAAGCCTACTGACTAACAAGATATAAGCTGAAACATGCCAGAGTTCCACAGAGCTCTAAATCTCTCCTGAATCACCTCCATCTATCTCTCTACCTCTCTCTTTCTCTCCTCTTCCTCCTGTTTTTCTTCACCTGTCATCTTATCTCTCAGTAATCTCCAGGCCCTGTTACCATGCCGTCTCTTCCCTCAATCTATTTTATAACCCTCTCTGTCACTCTGTCACTCTCTCACTTCCTTTCTCTTCATCTCTCGCTTCCTTTCTCTTCTCTTTGTCTCTTATAACTCTCTGTCACTCTCTCCATCTCTCGATTTCTTTCTCTACTCTCTGTCGCTTTATTTTTTTCCTGGATGTATCCTACAGTATAACTCTCTCTCGCTCTCTTTCTCTTCTCTCCATCTATCTCTCCTCTCCTGCCCTCTCTCTTTCTCTCTCTATCTCTCCATGTTGTAAATCTTCTGTTTGTTTCCCCTTCTTTTTCTGCCTCTGTGATTTTACTTCAGACTTTATCCATCTCTCATTTACTCACTCTATCCCTTCTTTATTGGGAGAGAGAGAGAGAGAGAGAGAGAGAGAGAGGTGGAGACTTTATCCATCTCTCATTTACTCACTCTATCCCTTCTTTATTGGGAGAGAGAGAGAGAGAGAGAGAGAGAGAGAGAGAGAGAGAGAGAGAGTGGAGCTTATCCATCTTCATTTACTCACTCTATCCCTTCTTTATTGGGAGAGAGAGAGAGAGAGAGAGAGAGAGAGAGAGAGAGAGAGAGAGAGAGGTGGAGACTTTATCCATCTCTCATTTACTCACCATCCTCATTGACTATCCTCCCATTCTCTTATTTGCTAGGAGAGAGAGAGAGAGAGGGAGAGAGAGAGAGAGAGAGAGAGAGAGAGAGAGAGAGAGAGAGAGAGAGTGGAGACTTTATCCGTCTCTCATTTACTCACTCTATCTCATTCCCTTATTTGCTAGGAGAGAGAGAGAGAGGGAGAGAGAGAGAGAGAGAGAGAGAGAGAGAGAGAGAGAGAGAGAGAGAGAGAGGTCTATTAATAGATTGATGAATAGATAAAAATAGGTAGGCAGAGAAAGACAGAGAAATGTGGAGAAGGAAAGAAAGAAAGAAAGAAAGAAAGAGGGAGAAAGACAGAAAGAGTAGAGGATGATGGAGAGAGAAAGAGAAAGAGGTGGAGACAGAGAGATGAATGAATAGAGAAAGAGGGGGATATAGAAAAATAAAAGGCTGGATAAATAAAGAAAGAGGGAGAAAGGGAGAGAGTTGAGAATGATGGAGAGATAAAAGGAATGGATGTATAGAAAGAGAGAAATGTGAATAGATGAGAGAGACACCGAAACTAGGAGTGAGGATGAAGAGAAAGATGAAGAGAGATAGAGAGAAAGAAAGAGGAGAATGAAGAGAGAGATGGAGAGAGAGACAGAGGGAAAGAAAGTGGAGGATGAAGGGAGAGATGGAGAGAGACAGAGAGAAAGAAAGAGGAGAATGAAGAGATAGATGGAGAGAGAGACAGAGGCAAAGAGAGAGGAGGATGGAGGGAGAGATTGAGAGAGACAGAGAGAAAGAAAGAGGAGAAAGATGAGAGTTAGAGGGGGAGAGGAGGATGAAGGGAGAGATGGAGAGAGACAGAGAGAAAGAAAGAAAGAGGAGAATGGAGAGAAAGATGAGAGTTAGAGGGGGAGAGAGATAGATGGGTGGATAGACAGAGAGAGGGAGTGAGATGTACTGAGAGAGAAAAATAAAGAAGGGAGAAAGAGATGTGTTGAGAGAGAGAAATGGATATGGGCAATTCCAGCGTTATGGACGTGACATTTTCGTGCATTATTGATGAACAAAAGGACAGATAACCTCCGCAAACCTAGCAGTATTTCACAATTTTTTTCATATTCTTCTGCAAACTCCATGGCTGAATACAGGCAAACAGAAAAAATGAATATCATGATTTGCATCATAAGAATATGAGCCTTTCAATTTGCGTTATGGACGTGACGAAAAACGGACAAACTTTTGAGAGAGCGTAGTTTTTTGCTGTGAAGTGTGTGAAATTTCTAGAGAAATGTAAATATTACTACATTCATACCAAACAGGACACCTCAGTAAAGACAGAGAAAGACTTAATTTCAGATGTAAATGTAAAAAAAGTTGGTTTTCATTGGGAGACATGGCGTTATGGATGTGACGTTATGGACGTGACGTCTGGAAAAACCCTCCAAAACGATACAAAACAATTGTGAACGGTGGATTTTAACCTGTAACAAGAGAAATAGTAATATAACAATGAAAAAATAACTGATAGTATTGGCAGCTTTGTGTGTGTTATCACCCACTTATGTCCATTATAAGCCCCTCCATAGACTTACATTATAGCTGAATAGGGTAAAAATTTTAACAAACAGATATCCTTTCGAAACTTGCTCAGTTGAATATTTACATCGAGACAATACTTTTTTGTATTGGAAGTTTTCTGAAAGAATTTGTATGTCCATGTAGGTGAGACTTAAAATTTTAAGGTAAGGTTTACTTTTTCGTGGAATTGCCCATATACAGAAAGATGTAGAGAGGGAGAGAGAAAGAGGGAGAGAGAAATGGATATACAGAAAGATGTAGAGAGGGGAGAGAGAAAAAGAGAGATATGGATGGGTGGAGAGATGAGGTGGGAGACAGGTGGATCGTAGAGAGAGAGAGAGAGAGGTGAGTGAGAGAGAGAGAGAGTGAGTGAGAAAGCAAGAGAGAGAGAGAGATGGATGTCTGTTTGTTCCTGTGCTGCAGCACCATCTGTCTGAATAAAATTTCTTGGATGTCGACCAGCAAAGCAGTTATGGTGGCTGTGTGTGTGTGTGTGTGTGTGTGTGTGTGTGTGTGTGTGTGTGTGTGTGTGAGAGAGAGAGAGTGTGTGCTGTGTGTGTGTGTGTGTGTGTGTGTGTGTGTGTGTGTGTGTGTGTGTGTGTGTGTGTGTGTGTGTGTGTGTGTGTGTGTGCATATGTGTTGGATGTCGACCAGCAGAGCAGTTACGGTGTGAGTCACACTACACTT
>JAODXP020001188.1:2500-21978 GCA_027497455.2 Sardinella longiceps | reverse complement strand
GTTTGGTGTCACGAGGCTATCAGAAGAATACATAGCCTACCGCAGAGATGGACGGGAGGAGTCAGCTGGTAAGTACTGTAGATGTCATTTTTCATCTTCAGCTCCAGGGTGGAGTCTTTCATTATCTCAGAGAGGGCGTCGTGGCCAATAGGAGTTTTCTCCATTATGACAATGGCCTCTTGGTCTTCCACCTAGATGAGAAAAGAAAAGAAAAACTGTATGTTGGTTGTTCTTATTTCACATAGGAAATGAATGCATTTTGTAAAGAATAAAGGTTGATTTCAGCCTACACTGGTCATTATTTTATTTTTTTTTACTTGAGAACCTGGGAGAATATCTGTCATACAGTATGTGTGACCAAAAAAAACTGTAAGGTAAATAGCCTAAGTTGACTTTTATTTCCCAGAGGTGGGTCTCAGACATCACCCCATGATGAAAAATAAGCAGGGGGAAGAGAGAGAACTGTCCATAATGGCATGTAGCCTGGTCTCAGCCATCTAACTAAAAATATTAGATCTCGAATAACTTCTAGTTAGCTCCTAGTTGTTTAGATGGGCACGCTCTAACTCTGCACCCACATAGCCTGCAAGCGTGTTTTTGCACAGCCTGGGTCAACAACACATTGCATTCAAATTTAGCAACCCGAATCAATCAACGTCTAGCTGAGTAGGCTAACGGTAGCCTTATCACATTGCCATCTCCACGCAGATTAATCAAACTAACGTTACATTAGCTAACTTAGGCTACCTCTCCATGAACGAAGATGGTTTTCTCCCGTGTAGAATCACGCAGCACTGACTTGATCTGAAAATTGGCTAAAACGTTTTGATGTGCAGATCCATCGCCATTGTCCTTGTCAACTTTCTGCTTTTTCACTGGCGTTGGTTCCTCCTGATTGAGTTGGCTGCTTTTTACAGAATCAGTCATGGCTTAACTATAAACCGTAAGGGGTTTAAACAGAGAAATTTTAAATGGGCTCTGGTTTAAAGCTAACAAGTATAAAACGAAAGCAAAATGTTTTGAAAAGAGAAGCACAGCACAACAAATGGTCCGAGGAACTAATTGATTGGTTCAAACGTTGGACAGTTTCCTGAAGAATAACCAATTACAGACAGGACAGAACCACCGAGCAAGAATGACGCTGTCGAAGTCGTTGCACGATGGAGCTGATGCTGATTGGTGCTTCAACGCCACACGCGTATACACGTGTTGTAAACATTTTGTAACCCGTCTGATTCAATGTTACAAAAGCCTGCAACACGTCTTCGGAATTTGCCGTTTCGGAGGAAGACAGAAGAAATCCGGACTGGGTAAAAACTGCACGCTAGGATATTGGACTGTCAACGTAAGTGCTTTGTAGGCTATATTTTCTATAGCGTTTTCTTTTTTTTTTTTTTCGTGCACTCCCAAACATAACCTAATGCTGAATTCAACGTTTGTTTTGGTCAAGCAGCAACAGTCGGCTTAGCCCAATTGCTCTCAAACTTTTCTATTTCAACTCTGGTCAGATTGTTTTTGTTAGGCCTGCATGCAGGTTAGGCGACATTTCTTTGAATTCGCATTTATGGTCGGTAAAAGCATTGTTAAAAATCTTAAAAGATTAAACCCTAGGCTACTTCAGTTTCCTGTTATCCCCGTACGTAGCCTACATGTAGCCTATAGCCTAACATTATTATTTGTGGCTTTATAACTATTATGCATTTTTTTGTCCCTTTGCAGCTGTCATGGCGCATAGTATTCACTGGTTTCGGAAAGGATTGCGGTTACATGATAACCCAGCTTTAATTGCGGCCCTGCGAGACTGCAAGCATCTGTACCCAGTGTACATCCTTGACCCTTGGTATCCTAACAACACCAAAATTGGCCTCAACCGGTGGCGATTCCTGATTGGAGCGCTTAAAGACTTAGATTGCAGTTTGAGAAAATTCAACTCCAGGTAATATACTGTAGGTCCACATTGAGTATACCCCCATTAGGCCTTCTAGTAAGCCTAGATGTTATGTTAAGTATACCTTCTCAAGGAAAGTGTTGTGTGTGTGTGTGTGTGTGTGTGTGTGTGTGTGTGTCCTTTCCAAAAAAGGCTGTTTGTGGTGAGGGGAAAGCCAAATGAAGTACTCCCCAAGCTTTTCCGTAAATGGAAGATCACTCGCTTAACGTTTGAGGTGGACACCGAGCCTTACAGCCTGCAACAGGACAAGGAGGTCCTGTCACTGGCAGCCGAACATGAAGTGGAAGTTGTCTCGAAGATCTCTCACACACTCTACAACCTGGATAGGTAACATTGGACATGGAACTAATATCTTCAATACTAATGAGGTTGTGGTCTTGTATTTCATGACTTGTGTCCCTTGGGGTGATTGTGAATTGGTTGTTGATGTTCAGAATTATAGATGAGAATAATGGAAAGGCACCATTGACCTACGTCCGCTTCCAGACAGTCTTAAAGAGCATGGGCCCACCCAAACGACCCGCACCTCCTCCCACCCAAGACAACATGAAAGGTATTTACAGCGCTTTACAAGGATTCAAGGAAGGCTATTAATATGATTTCAGGTGTAAAAAATTCAATAAAATTATGTCTGATTTAACATAATGGAGTAACATGGAGACATTTCAAGGTGTAGTAGCCTGATTGGAAAATGTAGATTTTGGTGTGTTATGTAAAAAAAAAGCAAGATTTTACTCCAAGATTACTTCGTAGATGGCATTGTTCTTCACCATTGTAAATGGCTGCCAATGTTGCATGCCTACAGGAGTGACCACTCCATGCACAGACAAGCACGAGGAGAAATATGGCATCCCTACACTGGAGGAGCTTGGTCAAGACCCAGAGATGGCCAGCCCAGAGGTCTACCCTGGTGGGGAGCAAGAGGCTTTGACAAGGCTGGACAAATACATGGACAAACCGGTATACAAGCTTTCTGCACATGCTATAGCAGTGTTTCTCAAACTGTGGGGCGGGCCCCACTAGTGGGGCGCGAGACATCTCTTTGCAATTGACCAATGGCCACACCATGCCCCCCAACTTCACAGCTATCGTCAGAGATAGATTGGCTTTGAATTAGTAACATTAAAAATTCTAACATTGACAAAAATCCCTAAGTATTCCTCACAGAGATATTGTGCGCAAATTGAGCCTTCCAGGTGGGGCGTGAAAATTCTCTGACTTCCAAAGTGGGGAATGACAGAAAAAGTTTGAGAAACACTGTGCTATAGAAAGGGTTGAATAATGTTGCGGTAGTGAAGTGGTTCAGAAATCAGACTAGCAATGGCCCTTATTCACCAATATCTTCTTAAGAATTTTTTTTTTATTATTTGCTCTTAAAGAGCTGCTCCGGAGTGATTACAAGCATAGCCCTGCCGAACAATCCTGCCAAATGCACTAGTTAAGGAGTGGAACAAAATAATTTGGAACAGGGTTTGTTGTAGTTGACGGGGTGTCAGGTTGGAGACCTGATTGTGGTGTGAACCGCCTCGACTACATAAGTATGTAGCACTGAATAGAACATGGAGTAGTAAAATACTGTATGTCTGTGTCTGGGTAATTCTAGGGTTGGGTGTGCGGTTTTGAGAAGCCACAGACGTCTCCTAACGCCCTGAGTCCCAGCACCACTGTCCTCAGCCCGTACATCCGTTTTGGCTGTCTCTCCGCTCGAACCTTCTGGTGGAGACTCAACGATGTGTACCAAGGCGTAAGTCACAACCAAAGGTTGAATCCCAATTTCACACTAAGCCCTGAACCCTCAAAGACGTAACTGGCATGAACTGGCCAATCTCTAGGCAGACTCATTCTAGTTAAAGGGGACATAGAATTAATTAATTAATTGAGCATTTGTACCTTGTTGATGTTAAAATAGAATGTTTTAAATTGTGATTTGTCAGGAATAAAATCAAATTCTTTTCTACAAGCCTAATTAAGACCTTATATTCAGGATGTGTATTGAAATGGCTTTTTTGCCGCCTAAATGACGCCCACTCTGGCAGCCATAATTGAACTGCAGTGGCTTTGGGGCTATTTGACATCAATTGTAGGCTTTCTTCTAATTCACCAGTGTTTTAGTGGCTATTTCCAATATGAAGAAGGGCAAAACTATGCCATGTGCTCATGATGCCAATGTAAAGGTGGTTTTCCATTCTATGTCTCCTTTAAGTCTTTGAGAGTTCAGGGCTTAGGGCTTGTAGTTGGCATTGGGATTCAACCATTGTTTCAGCATAACAATCTGACCATGGAAATAACGGTCCTCCCTTCCTCCCTTACAGAAAAAACACTCTCAGCCCCCAGTTTCCTTGCATGGGCAACTGCTGTGGAGAGAGTTTTTCTACACCGCAGCTTTGGGAGTGCCCAACTTCAACAAAATGGAGGGCAATCCAGTGTGTGTCCAGGTGGATTGGGACAACAACCCAGAACATTTGGCAGCATGGAGAGAGGTATTATCATAGACATTATATAGCTTACTATTTGTGCAGTGCTTGCTGTGAATGAAACAATAATAGGGATTCTTCTGGCAAGATTGCTGAAACTATTCACACTTGGAGCCTGCCTGTTTACAAATTCTACCAAGCTAGAAGCCTAATTCGCACTTTACATGTACTTGAAATTTAACACAATTTAACACAAAGACACAATTTGTGCTAAACTGGAAACACAACACACTGCATGCATACATACATGGCAGTTCTGATCTTTTGTACTGCGACTGCAGGCTCGCACCGGATTCCCCTTCATCGATGCCATCATGACCCAGCTGCGGAAGGAGGGCTGGATCCACCATCTGGCCAGACATGCTGTGGCCTGCTTCCTCACCAGGGGGGACCTCTGGGTCAGCTGGGAGGAGGGACAGAAGGTACTGTAGAAATGTACATTTTGGTTAGTTATGTAAAACAGGAAGATTTTACTCCAAGATTACTTTGTAGATTGTAATAGTTCTTCACCATTGTAAGTAGCTGCCAATGTTGCATGCCTACAGGAGTGAGCATTCCATGCACAGACAAGCACGAGGAGACATATGGCGTCCCTACACTTCTCGACACACTTGCTTTGTATTGGCCATTTTTTTCCCCATGGTTTATTTTGTGTTTTTCCAAAGTATACAACAAGCAAACAGAGTTCAATCCTCCAACAATGTCACAAAACAATATAGAAGCAGATATGAATGATACAATACCATACACAATAAATCCAACCCCATTCACACCCACCCACCCTCCATCTCGTAGTATCCACCCAACACCCCATATTGGCCATTTTTATTGAAATGCCACAGAAATCAATTATTGCCTTAAGGGACTAGGAATGCAAGTATTAATGATTATGTGCTGTCTAATGTCCAGATTAATTATTAGTTTTATGGAATGGCTGTAATACATTGTGCTTAATTAACAAATTGGCTACTGTCCTGTAGACTAATGCTGTAAATCTAATATTTTTGGCAAAAGTCTTCAGTATAATCACTTTAGAAAACCTTATTAAGCAGTGGCAAAACCTCCAACTTAAGGTATGATTGACATTAAAGTCGTTCCATTTTTAGTCACGTTTTTCTCAGTAAAGCATTGACAAATAAGACTGAAGTGACTGAAGTCTGAAGTCCTTGAATTTCCCCTTGGGGATTATCAAAGTACCTCTCTCTCTCTCTCTCTCTCTCTCTCTCTCTCTCTCTCTCTCTCTCTCTCTCTCTCTCTGTCTGTCTCTCTTTCTCTGTCTGTCTGTCTGTCTGTCTCTGTCTCTGTCTCCTCTCTAATGCTTGTTATGGCTGCAGGTGTTTGAGGAGCTGTTGCTGGATGCTGACTGGGCTTTGAATGCTGGGAACTGGCAGTGGCTGTCGGCGAGTGCCTTCTTCCATCAGTACTTCAGGGTCTACTCACCCATCGCCTTTGGCAAAAAGACCGACAAGCGTGGAGAATACATCAAGTAAGAGCGCATAAGGGATGGTGACGTGAGGTTCACTTAGTGTTGGCACTTGCTCGTCTTTTAAAGGAAAATACCGGAGTAAGTTTAAGCATAGCCCTGCTGCACGAGCCTTCTAACAGCAATATATTTCGCATGAAATGAGAGAATTTCGAACAGCATAGACCTAACGCGGACGCGAAACACTTTACATTGAGTCCATGTAACGTTAGATCTAACTTTCGGTTTCCAACAGTCAGGTCCCATTGATTCAGCGTGAAGTGCTTGTTCTCTTCTGCATTCGCGTTCGGTCTGTGCTGTACCAAATTATTTAGTTCCACTCGCTAACTAGCGCATTTAGCAAGCTCATTCAACAGGTCTATGTTTGAATTCACTCCGGTATTTTCCTTTAAGAGCATCTATTGTCCTAATACTTTCTAGAGACCTAGGACGTCTTAACACTTTTAACTATTAGGAATGCACTTCCAATGGGTTCTGTGTCCACTCTAAGTGCACGCTGTCTTTTAGGAAATACCTCCCTCTTCTGAAGAAGTTCCCAGAGCAGTACATCTATGAGCCATGGAAGGCACCACGCAGTGTTCAGGAGCAAGCAGGATGCATCGTGGGTAAGGACTATCCACGTCCTATTGTGGAGCACGAGGTCATCCACAAAAAGAACATCCAGCGGATGAAGGCTGCTTATGCCAAGCGCTCCCCACAAACGGATGAATCCCCAAGCAAAGGGAAAGGTAGGTACAGTACAGCATATGGCGTTTGCCATTGACATGCTCAATAATATGCCTGCCAGTGGTTTGTTATCGGCTTCATAAGATTTTCATAACACAGTGCAAATGATAGTTGGGAAGTGGGAATGTTGTCAAGTCCTCTGATAATGATGTCTGTGGTGGCATAAAGCGTAGGAAAGACGGAGATACAGATTAGTAGCCATCCAACATACAGTAAGGGTATTTTCATACATATTGTATTTAGTTTCAGATAATGGGGTGTGTGTTCTTTGCACTTGAACTGAGAAATCTTCTTTCTGTTAACTTTTCTCAGGTGAAAAGCGTAAAGGGGGAACCATCAAAGATATGCTCACCAAGAAAAAGAAGATATCTGCTTAAATACTTGTACATGGAAGACATGAATCTTGTACATAAATTCATTGTTCTTAAAATAACAGACTATTTGGAAAATGTCTAGAGGGAAATTCTGATGACGTCTTTGCCATATACTGTATGTTACAATATTTTTTTTTTTACTGATAATAAATATTCTGTTACTGTTTTTAATCCTGTAAGACTCAGCTCATTTGTTGTTTTACTGACAAAGTCTAATCTTGTATATGAATGACCCCATATGTACTCAGGTCAGTGGGGATGTTGCGACGTGTGTGTGTGTGTGTGTGTGTGTGTGTGTGTGTGTGTGCAGACAACACACAAACAAAATCCATCTGGCCCGCCGGTCTTCCCTTATGTCTGATGGAGGAGAAATTGGAGGTGTCACGTAATTCTTATTTACTCAATTCGGGAGGGGTAGTGAGATTTTACGAGAACCAGGCAATGACCGGTGGCATGCGTATTGGAACATGTCTGCCTGATGTTCATTACCTCCGCCAAGAAGGTTATGTCTTTGCCGGCGTGTGTGTGACTGTCTGTCTGTCTGTGTACAACATAACTCGAAAAGTACTGCATGGACTTGGATGAAATTTTTGGATTATTTGTGTATTGAGATAAGTAATAACTGTAGAATTCAATTTTGGTGGTGATCGGTGATCCAGAACACCATCTGTGACCACATTGCCTTTTCGGAGGTCTGTGCTCTCTGAGCGCTTTTTTAGTTGTCTACTTGCATTACACTGTAGTCTAGATGGAAGAGCAGGCAGACTTGGATATTCTTCAAATAAAAATTTGTTTGATGCAAATATGAAATTTGAATTAGTTGAATGGAAACCCAGTTACTGACAAACAAAACGAGGAAAAACAAGAAATATCTAGTTCCAGAGGTCAACTGTATAGTGCCTCCAGGTCTGAAAATACACTTCAAAGTGTGTGAAGCACTGGACAAAATATCATTTTTTTTTTCTTTTTCTTTTTTTTTTCATAAAATGCACAGTATGAGCTCATCTCTTCTACAAGGAGGGGGAAAAACATTCGTGTGGAACTGTGGATAAATATCAACCTTGGTGTGTAATGTTTAAAGACATATACGGTTATTCAGTAATTATTCAGGCGGCCTGTAGTATGGTCACCTTTCTCTATACACTTACTGTGGTTAACGCTACCCTCAGTAGAAACCCCCTTGCGATGTTTCACATTTTGATGCATTCAGAAAACAGCAGTGCATAAACATATATGTTTATCAATTGGAAATAAAAGCATTTCCATTGCATACAGTAGCTTAACAAATGCGTTAATTTCAGCTTAAAGCCTTAAAATCTTCCTTTGTTTTTTTCTTTTTATTCAGTAAGATTTTATTCATTTCTCTGAGACAAAGACAAGAGATTTTTTTTAAAGTATGCTTTCCTCAGGGAACCAATGCTTGAAATCAACCCATCTCTGTTGTCATACCACACTCTTAAAATTATAGGGAACATTAGGCTGTTTTACATACCTTTTTCAGGACCTATTGTATTGTATTTTAGAGATCAAAATTCCAACAAGACAACACCCTCAGACACACAGGTGAACAAATAGCATCTTGGTTCCAGACAGAAATGCTTGAGGTAGTTAAAGGTAATTGGGACTATTAAACTGTTTGTGGGATTGAAACACTGTACAGTGCGTTTGAGGTACCAGAAGCTGGATGAAGTCCATATGATGAATTTGTGGTGCTTGCAGCAAAAGTAACACAGATAAGGAATAAAATGTGAAATTCTAATAGAATTTGAAATTATTCAATAACATTGGAAATTTAAACATCCTAATAGCTTTCATTTCCATTTTTTTTTAAACTCATTGCTATTTTTGAACACTGCACCCTTGAAGGTTTCAATGGTTCAGTCAGTCAGTTCTGTACAGAGTAACCCATCTTTCATGCTCTTCCATATCACGTCAACTGCAAAAAGTAGGCTACTTAATCAACTCCTTCCTTGCCATGTTATTTTAGCAGTAGTGTAGTACCAAGAGAGAATGGCAACTTGTCATGGAAATCCATGTTCACCTGACAGTCACCTGGTCTTGGTTTGGAAAAAAACTCTTGAGTCTTGAGACAAGTTGGCCTATAGGTGAAAGAAAGAGTTAGGGGAGAAAGTTTGTGGAAACATGTAGGAGACTAACAGTCAATCATTCATCTATTGCTAACTTCCGATGTTATCCAATAAAGAGGAGCTCATATAAAACCCGCTGGTGGAGAGAAAGGGAGGATACGACACCATCACCTCCAGCTACCACATCAACAGAACAGACCATTTCTCTGGGAAATCCAGACAGGTGTTTGCCATCAAGGTGAGGACTGTTTTTATATATTTGGACATTTGTATCTTGCTAAATTCCACAGTAACCTGGTTGACTCTCTCTCTCTCTCTCTCTCTCTCTCTCTCTCTCTCTCTCTCTCTCTCTCTCTCTTTCTCTGTAAATACTAGCTTTATCCGCTTTGCTGCACACATGAATACACATCTTGTGAAAGTGGTGTCTGGCTCACTGATTCACTTGGTTAACAGATTAGGTGCAGACGTGCATTCACCTTAACTTCCATTTGTAAAGGCCTGAAATTCTCAGAGAGTGGTTAGTAATGTTCACTGACAAAAATCGTTGCAAAGTAAGGTTTCAATCAGGGTTTTGACCATTCTTTCTCAACTGAGACCAATTTTTCATATGTAACTTCTGTCTCAGAGTTTGAAGCTATATTCAAGCTGATGTAAGTTGTGGTTACACTTTATTTGAAGGTACCGTCATTAGACTGACATGACGCTGTCATTAACTATGACATGACGTTGTCATGAATCTGTCATAAACTTTATACACCTGTCATGACTTCTGTCATTAAGTGTCATCCGGTATTTGTCATGGTTAGGGTTAGAGTTAGGCTTAGGGTATGTCAGAAGTCATGACAGGTTTATAAAGTTTATGACAGAATCTTGACAACGTCATGTCATAGTTAATGACAGTGTCATGTCAGTCTTATGACAGTGCCTTCAAATAAAGTGTTATCGTATCGTGTCTTTACAAACAAAAGTTTATTTTAAGGTTCACATATTCTTTCACCGGTTCTTCCTCTCGGGAAATATTTTTCTATAATGACCGGCGGACAATACATTATCCCTGCGTGTATTCACAAATGTCTTGTTCATGACTAATTAGGCCTTTATTCTTGATATAATCTTAATAATGCCCTAATAAGCCTTCATCTCTACTTACTAAGTAGTAGGACCTACCAAAATAGAACATGTATAACCTGCTAGTATACTGTCTGAATAAATCCAGAATAGTGGAAGAACACTTGTAGAATAAGCAAGTATACACTGTAGCTCTACGTCATTGCTGTATGTCACTGCCCAGGTTGCTGGAAGCACATCATCAGTAATACTATGTAGTACTTACTAGTCAGGAATTCTTCCACTATTCTAGATTTATTCAGACAGTATACTAGTGGGTTATATATCTTCTATTTTGGTAGGTACTAATACTTAGTAAGTAGAGATGAAGGCTTATTAGGGCATTATTAAGATTATATCAAGAATAAAGGCCTAATTATTATAATTAGTCATGAACAAGACATTTGTGAATACCGGTACACGCTTAACAAATGATTAATGTTGCCTAACACATGCCTTACAAGTCACTAATACAGGCATTAATTAGGTATGTATTAGTGGCTAATATGTGAACCTTAAAATAAAGTGTTACCAAACGTTTTATTTAGAGTGTGTTAGTAGGATAGATTGCATGACTGTACCTACAGTATACAGCCATGCTGAACCTGAAAACTCTCGAACCAGAGGCATTCTTATACATTTCAGTCTTGGCCATTGTATTTCATCACAAAACAAAGTCATGTGTCAAGAGTAAAATACTGAACTTGTCCTTTAATCCCCCTCCCTACCCCCCAAACCCTCTCTCCTATAGCATGGAAGCTGCTATCGGGGTGTTGGTGTCACAGTTCAAGACGTTTGCTGGGAAAGACGGTTCCTCAGACACGCTTAGCCGTGAAGAGTTCCATAGCCTGGTGGTGTCCCAGCTGCCAAACTTTGTGAAGGTAACAATGGATCAGGGCCGGTTCTAGCCTTTTTGCTGCCCTAAGCCAGATTTGAGTTTTGCCCCCTCTTTTCTAGAAATACAAGTGAAAAACTGAAAAAAGAAAGTAATAAATGTCTTATGATGCCCCCCTGATATCTGGTGCCCTAGGCGATTGCCTAGTTCGTCTACGCCTAGAACCGGCCCTGCAATGGATCACTGACCAAGTGCAGCACTGGACATGTCAATAGAGGCAGAGAGTTAGACAATACAATACATTCAATGGCTTGAATTCAGCAGTACATTTTTGTAAATTACTCTACATCCATCAGAAAACTTGGTACGAGGCTCTAAAATAATAACATATCATAATTTGCTTCCCATAAATATAATGAAATGAATGAAAATGTCATCCTTCAAACTATCCTGTCTCCTTGCGGCGCTACTTGTCAGTCAACAGTCAAGTAATATCCAGGGCCTTCGCATCAGGACAGGCAAACCTGGCAGTTGCCTAGGGCCCCAAGACTGACTGTTCTAGTAATTAGTAGTTTATTTTGAGGTGTTTTTCAATCAAATGTGACCTAGGTGTTTATGGAAAGTGAAGGGCCCCTATGCCCTGTTTGCTTGAGGCCCCCAAAGTACCTAGAAACAGCCCTGGTAATATCTGACAAAAAACATCTGATATCTACTGAGAAAAAAAAATCATCACAATCATCTCAAATTCTGACAGTACTCAACCTAAGGCGTCAGTAGCTGATAAAAGCAAGAGATGCATGGCATCAGTTCTCTGTGCTGTTTTCCCTCCACAAGAGGGCGACACTGACAAAGTCAGTCAAAGAATGTACAGCACCATACTGTGCATCTCAACTCTGACTCTCTCTAAGAGACATCCAAGTACTACCAGATCCCACATATCACCCTTGTGATCAGGAGGCGGTGACTGGGGTATACAGTCACTTCAGGGGTCTTTAGTATTTTTTGCCCTCAATGGTGCCTTCCAGGCAGCGCTGCCTTCAAGGCACTGCTCCACTCAGTTTAGGGTTAGGATGAGGGTCGAGGGGGTTAGGGTCAGGAATAGGGTAAGGGTAGTGCCTTTTAGGCTGTGCTGCCAGGAAGGTGCCGTTGGGGGCAAAAAACACCATTGAGCCACTTCAGGCCTCTGACTTAGGGTACATCTACAGGGCATAGACAAACTAGACAAGCGCCTATACAGGGGGGAATCACAATATATGCATTATTTTATTGTCTTTAGTTTTTCACTTGTCTTCCAAGTAAAGAGGCAACACAACTTAACTCTGGCCTAGGGCAGCAGAAAGGCTAGAGCTGGCCCTGCGTATTTACAAAACAAAGGCTATGTCCTGAGCCCATGTCCATATATGGCTCCTACTAGGCACCCATAGAAGGGGAGAGTGGTGTCCGCGCCTTTGTCTTACGGTGTTGTCTTGCTTGGTGCGTAACTTCCAAATAAATCCGTACAAGTGAAATAGAAGAGGGGAGGCGGCACACAAGAGCTTGATATTATGACAAATTGTATTAAACAAAACAAGTGCCGAAAAGAAAACAGAACAAAAGTTGGGTAACAAACGTTTCGGGACTAGCCCATCATCAGAGTTCCCAGTTTGTTTTGTTTAATACAATTTTTTATAATATCAAGCTCTTGTGTACGGCCTCCCTTCTTCTTTTTCACTCTCCTACTAGGCACCCAAAATGAGAGGGGGGGGGGGGGGGGGGTGGACGTTAGGGGGACAGTTCCAGTCACAGAAAAGTAAAGCTGAATGCTCGACCAGTCCAGAATGTCCAACTCTGCTGTCAACTTCACTGCCAATAGTGTAATTAACTTGGCTTAAGTATACAAAGGACATCCAATCTGGCTTTTAAGAATTTATGAGGGCAATAGTTGAGGTAGAGTACCTTAGCATGTCAAGAATTGTGACATTCTACAAGTAGTTTTATTTATTTATTTATTTTTTAAATAATGCTATGACAAATAATTTCCTGTTTTTCAAAGCTAGAATATTAATTGATGCAAGGCCTAAAATACATCACAAATGTTGCAAAA
Organism: Sardinella longiceps; assembly: GCA_027497455.2. Taxonomy (NCBI): domain Eukaryota; kingdom Metazoa; phylum Chordata; class Actinopteri; order Clupeiformes; family Clupeidae; genus Sardinella; species Sardinella longiceps. The sequence continues at coordinate 8,861 of JAODXP020001188.1, read as the reverse complement.
ACAATACACACGTGTGCTATGGTTTCACTGAATCAATTGTTGGCATAAGAGAGAGCTCTGGTTAATGCCTACATAGAGAGAGTTACAGTGATCTAATTTAGAGGTTATGAACGCAGGGATCTCTCTAGGTCGTCCTCAGACGAGCCTTCCATCGTTGCTTCCAGTCGTCCCGATTCTCCATACATCTCTTCAGTTCGCTGGTACTATAACGCAGGGATCACTTTCTCAAAATCAATGAGGGAAAGAAAGGACTTGACTTTAGTTACAAGTCTCAGCTGAAAGAAGCTAGACTTAACTACTAAGTTAATCTGTTTGTCAAATGTTAATTCATTACCCATAATCATGCCCAAATTCTTCATATGTGATTTTACAGGAGCATAGGTCCATAGAGGAAGCATTACACGCACCTATAGTGATAGAGTGCCAACCTCTCAACCAGAAGATTGTGAATTTTACTCATGGTCGGGTCATACCAGAGACCAGAGTCACCAGACCATGATAAAAATGGTGCCTACTGCCTCTAGCCTAGCCTGGCTTTGCCGTCCTACGTAGCTCCGCTCAATAATCATCTCCCTCCATGACTCCGTCTGGCATTCCGGCCATTGGCATCGTTTGCATCGAGCGATTCCATAGCAAACTAAAAAACAAGCAGATTCAGGAGTTGTGAGAGATAACGTCGGGTTTATACTGTTGTAGGGGCGCTCACTTCACGACCAAGCTGGTGCATAACGTTAGCGATTGGGTGAAATCAAATTTAATCGTTCCAAACTTCCTCAGTTCACACCTCCAGCTTGCAAAGTGTGGTCCAGGGACCACACCAAGCTCAAGTGGTCTGCGAGGGGATTTCCAAAAATACATGTGAATCTATTCTGTTTATCATTTAACATTATTGAAGTGTAAAGATGAGGTTCACTGAATACTATGAGGCAGGCCTGTAATTAATAATATTATAGGCTGTCTCAATATTGAGGTGCCTATAATGCAAATATACGGCTGCTTTGGTTAAAAGGTCGCGATAGAGGGTGGATTTAGAGAGGGGGCCGTAGGTTGGTGGTCCCTGAAAAACAAATTTGGGGGTGCATAGTGGTCCTCGGTCTGAAAAAATTTGAGAAAAACTGCACTAGATCCTTAACCACTGTGTTACCACTGCCCACTATAGCCTATGATCTCCACCAGTTCGGTATGGTTGTGTAAAAATAGAAAAACTCAAGGAGGTTTGCTTACATTTCCACAGAATGCCAGTGACCCTGCAGCCATAGACAAACTCATGGGCTCTTTTGATGAGAACAACGATGGGGAGCTGACATTCATGGAGTTCTGGCAGCTCATTGGTACCCTGGCCAGCCAACACGGAGGATTCAGCCAATAGGAGGCAACAAGACTCACACTGGGTCCTCTTATTCACTGTGGTCTATGGCTCTGGTTTCTGGGCAGGGCAGGGCAGGGCTGGGCTGGTCTGCAATGCATGTAGAGGCACCTGGCACCATCTATACCATACATGTAGCTTCTCAAAGTGCGGCCTGCGATAACATCTGATAATGTCTGTTAAAACTGTACATTGTTTTGAAAGAATGAATCTTCTTCACACTTAATGGTGTTTAACATCATCTTTAGTCAATTATTTTTTTTGTGTGATAAATGTAAACTGTAGAGATGCAACAGTCATTAAAATGATTACAAATTGGATTTTTTCTTTCTTTTTTTTTTTTTTCTCTCAGCGCTCCTTTGGCGGCCCTCAGTTCAGCGTTGGGTCCCTAAATTGGCCCTCACCCATCATAACTTTGAGAATCCCTGACCTATACTGTAAACAATCAAATCATCTTTTCTGTTTCACGGAACATTATAAAACTCTTTCTGCCTTTCAGTTACCTTGTTCATAGCATTACATACATACATACATACATACATACATACAAAACATTTTTGGAATTACAGCCTTGTGTCTGATATAAACAACAAAGGACATTACATAGTTCTACTACACAAAAACACACAGTACTGTAGGTGGCTTTTTGTTTGCTTTCCTTTATTTGTGTAGACGTTTGTTTGATGTTTATTCCCACTCCTCCCTTAAGCTTCTCTGTCCAGTCTGAGCCTTCCCACCAGGCTGGGGTGGGGTGGTGTGGGGTAGTGTGGGCTGGGCTGGGGTGGTGTGGTGTGGGGTGGTGTGGTGTGTGGGTCAGGGTGGGGTGTGGGGGTGTGTAGAGATAATTACGTCTGAAAACAATCCAGCGTTCCACCTCACCAGGCAGACAGGAGCTAATCCTGTTCAGTGTCACCACAACATCTATGCAAATCAACCCTACATTCTCTCTCTCTCTCTCTCTCTCTCTCTCTCTCTCTCTCACTCACACACACACACTGGTATACATGCACAGAGACACAAACACATTGAAATGGCTTTGTATGCCTCTGAAAGGGAAGCTGGTTGACTTGCTGTGGTCTGTACTCCTCATATCTACTACTAAGCTGTATCTTTTGTTAAGTCATCCCAAAAGCAAAGAAGTGATTCCGCAATTTCAAATTCAAACGGCGTCTGTAATATAAGCAAAAGAAGTACATTTGAATAGTAAAGGCTATATACAGTATGTACTGTATGTGTATGTGTGTGTGTTTCCTGTGAAGATGCAAAGTAGGGTGCTTGAATGTAGGGACTTTTTAAAGGTGTGGTACGTCGTTCCATTTCATCATAATCTCTTTCTCTCTCTACTTCACACACACACACACACACACACACACACACACACACACACACACACACACCTACAAATGTGATTCCTCTTTCAATTCCTTTTCTTGGGAAAACTATTTACAAACTTTCCTCTACACTTGGTCCCAGGTACAGTACAGTAGAGTATTCCAGCACCAGCCCTGCTGTTTCTTACTGTGAGGCGCATTGGACCGGTCCTGGCTCCCTTCTCTTCCCTGTGCTGCTTCGGGCTCTCTCTCTCACACACACACACACACACACACACACACACACACAGGCGCAGTGGACCTGTCCTGGCTCCCTTCTCTTTCCTGTGCTGCTTCAGGCACACACACGCACACACACACACAGAGCACACAGACGCATTAGACCCGTCCTGGCTTCCTACTCTTCCTTGTGTTGCTTCGGGCACAGACACACACACACACACACACACACACACACACACACACACAGAGCACACACACGCACACACACACACACACACACACACCTTTAGCTGCACACTGGCACGCCATGCACACACCCGATGGCTGCCTCGCCGGCATTGCACCAGACACAGTGTCTCTGCCATTTATAGATTAAGAGATAGTATTAGAAGTAGAGTAGAGTGAAGTAGAGTAGAGTAGAGTATTTCAGAGTTCATGATGTATGCCCTGAAGAAGGCCACAAGCCGCGTGGGCTTTTTAAACTAGTCCTTGCCTTTGACCGAGAAAAGATTTTCTCCCTGTTTTTTTGGAAAAACTCACCAAACCTTCAACCAAAGAGCACCCTAACAAAGGAAGACTAAAACAAAATGGATCAAGAGCATGCCACTATCTACGAATCAAAGCATATTTCAGAGTATAAGTCATTAGAGTGTGTGCCTGATCTCCAACAATGTCTCTTTATCTTGTCCCTCTTCTTCTGGGATAACCACCCCCCCCCTCTCCCTCCCCCCTTTCCTCTGATAGCCACGCCTCATGTTTTCTACAAGTCTGTCATACAAAAGTTTCGTTTCCAACTTTTGGAAATCAAAAGTCACTGAACTGTCTCTGGCAAAAGCTCAGCACAGTTCACAGCTGAACTTCTCTTACTACAGTGCTGAAAATTTACAGTTACAAAAAAAATCAGTATGAGTACCGGTAAGTTTGTATTTCTTCTGGTCAATCTTTTACGCACATTTATGTCCAATTTTGTAAATTTGCTGAAATGACTCAAAGCTAAGTGAAAAAAAAGTGTGTCAGTTTTGAAGATGGTTCCGCCTGTTCTACGGTAAATAATTAATTCTTTACGAGCGGCCGTAATGTTATTACTTAGTGTGGGGAGTAACAGGTATCCGGTTCTCCGTGGAGGTAACTCGACCCATAATCTCTTTACACTTCAGGGCGAAATGGGAGACCTCCTGTTTACTTATTCACTGTATTTTTGCCTGCGTCAGATGCCATGTAGGCTCCCCTACAAATGGAAAGGATCAGAGAAACTTAACCAGACAAGGGATATGAAAGCGCTGCTTTTGCTATGCCATCACCCAAGTAAAAGGGGGACAGTGGAGGGGTGTGTGTGTGTGTGTGTGGGGGGGGGGGGTGTTTGACCGCAGGTCCTGTGGGAGTTCTGGGGTGAAAGAGCGAGCTTCCCTCTCTCTCTCTCTCTCTCTCTCTCATCATCTTGTTGTCTGTCACTGATGGCCCAGCGGGTTGTCAGTCTTTTGGACGCAGGTTTAGTTTTAATTATAAATGTTGCGATAAGCCTTTTCTGGCGTCGAATGGTGACCCAGGTTTACTTAACGTCTTGTTCCCTGCGGCCCCCAACCGATGACAGGTACACGGCTGGGTTTGTCAGGAGAGTGATTCACACCTCGGCTACCTGGCGGCGATCCACTCTAGGCTACTGTTTGACCTGTGTGTGTGTCTGAGTATGTATGTATGTGCATGGGTGTGTGTGTGTGTGTGTGTGTGTGTGTGTATGTGTGCATGGGTATGTGTGTGTGTTTGTGTCTGTACGTGTGCATGGATGTGTGTGTGTGTGTCTATATGTGTGCATGTGTGTGTGTGTTCTATGTGTGCATGTGTGTGTGTGTGTGTATGTGTATGTGTATGTGTGAGAGAAAGAGGCAGATTGCTTAGGACAGGCAAGAAAAGTAAAGCGCACAAGTTCATTGGAAAAACTTTGTCAACAAAAGTTGACTGTGAAACCGGTTCTGCCTTCCCAATTACAGTAGCCAAAGGGAATTCCCTCCTAGCATGATCAGACTTGTACACAACAAAGCAATCGCTTTTTTTCATCTGCCACTGCAGAACTAGCCTGGGCCGGGAATTCTGAGGCGGGATTAATCTATCAGATGCTATCAAACTTCTATCAATGTAATGGGACAGAGCTGGACAGAGTCATCGTAAGCTCGCCTCCTTCAGCCTGCTCGTTTCTCATTGGGTCCTGATTTTTCTGGGCTCAAGAGTTGAGAATTGCTTCAGAAGTCCTGTTGAACGAGCCTGCTAAATGCAGTACATAGCGAGTCTGTTGTTACCATGTTCAGTTTTAGGTCGTCTCTGTTATTGTTGAGACATAAAAAAAAACGTGTCCATCACCAATCAAACAATGATGTCCCGTCAGAAGGAAAAAATCAGTAAACATATGGCTGCTTAGTCATTGCTTAGACAGTGATATTTGATGGGGTATGGTTGGACTGGCGACTGAGAGAGGCTGCTGGTTGTGCTGGGTTTATCATGGGAGTTGTTGGGCACAACGCAGAGTTGTGGTCGACACCATGGTCAAACCAGCGTGATGACTGGACTTCCAAAACCGCACTTATCTGGCATGGTTTCATTATAGGAAGAGACAACAATAAGTAGGAAATTATTAGAAAATACCAATTCCCCCGCCAAAAAATACATTTTCTTTTACTGTATGGTTGCCAGCTAATGCACTAGCACAGCTACAGTAGCCTACAATTCACTTTCCTATGACGCAGAAGTATAGAACTAAACGCGGTTGGAGATGTGGTAAATCATGGAATTACAATGGCATCGAAGGTGATCCAACCAACCAACCATGACCCAAGGACCGGACCTATCAGTTTTTGAAATAGTCTAGGCAGGATTTTGGAAAACGTGCTTATTTAGAGTCCTGAAGGCAAATCATGTTCATTTTTGGCATACAACATTTTTAGGGGTTTTGAAGGGTGCTGAATTCAAATCTTCTGTATGCCAGGCTCAAATATTACCCACAATGCCTCAAAATGGAGAAATCCAATATGGCCGCCACCGGCAGGTGAAAATCTAGCTTATCACTTATCTTTTTGACTGTACAAGGTAAGAAACCTGAATGTAAAACATTAGTTTGGGAACTAAATTGCAAACATGAAAACAAGTATTGTTTCTGTTGCTATGGAAACGGTCTATAGGCAATAAATCTCTCCGAGATGAGATGAGATGAGATGAGATGAGATGAGATGCATGTCAATGTGTCCCCTTTGTGTCCCCCACTTGGTTCTGCTCCAGTGGCACTAATGACCCTGAGAGGGTCGTACATACATCACATCACATCGCCCTCTTACTTCTCCTCCTCCTGTTGTGTATCCCTCGTTCTTTCCTTCCGCCTGCCCTCTCTGTGGTTCCTCCTCTCCCCCTCTCCCTCCCAGCTTGGCCTGTGCTAATTAGTGGACAGCTCGTTCCA
>JAODXP020001187.1:0-22217 GCA_027497455.2 Sardinella longiceps | reverse complement strand
GGCGGAATGCATTTGTTGATTTCACACGGAATGGCCCATAGTCAAATTCTTGATATAGAACAAAAAACGTCTATTTCTTCTTCATATTGTAAGAAAACTCTTCACAATGATAACAATAATTGCACCCATCTGCTATAAATGATGACGATTCCTCATGATGTGCTTATATCTCACAGTGTGGGAAGATCCCTGGAGAAATGTGGAATGGGGGTGAGTTGAGACTTGGGGCTGAGTGGCATTAAGTGGCCTGCAAGTTTCTTAGACATTCTGTCTATGCACTTTACCACAGTAGTACAAATACACTGATTTATTGATTTCACTGCATGACCTTCACCTCCCTTCAGCTTGTGTACAATATGCCTTAAGTCTCAGTGTAGAAATCTAAACAGAGGTTTTTCATTTTTGATTTCTGTCTGTGAGTCATAATTCAATCAACATTATCACAAACAATGTTCCGCTTTCTATCTAAATACTGTACATACTGTAAGGGTTTGAAATGAATTACAGTGAATTACTGAAATACATGATACTTGAATTTTTTATTTGTGTCTTTTTATTCTTTGTTTCCGTATTCATCTTGTGTGTGGTTTCCAATTTAATCTTAACAAACAGCCAAAAGGAGGAAATGAAAGACGAATTGAAGATGCTTCAGATCAGCAATCCAGAAATTGAGCATCTCCGTTGCCTGGTCTTTGGTCCAGTGGGGGCAGGGAAGTCCAGCTTCATAAACACTGTCCAGAGCATCTTTCTGGAGCGGATGGCAAGCGTGGCCCCTGTAAGCCAGCTGGGGAGCCGCAGTTTCACTAAGGGGTGAGTCACTGTCTCTCTCAATGTCAGATCATTACTATGAATGGATGAATGAATGAATGAATGAATGAATGAATAAATGGACGGACTGGTTAACAAACTAATGCTGTTTCACTAAAGGGATGAGTCAGCATCTCTCTCAGTGTAAGATCATGACAACGAATGATGAATGAACGGACTGACTAACTGATTAATTGACTAATGAATGTGTGAATGAATGAATGATTTACTGGACCAGTGGTGAGGAAAGATCACTATAGGTCTGGGCAATATGGCAAAAAGCGTGAAGAGGACTTTAGCATATAATTGGGCATCTGTATTTACAGTATACTCAAGGAGCTACAAAGCCCATTTGTGTTGGTTCTGACAGTGATTTGACTCAATATGTCTGTGTATAATTCTTAGCTGAAAACCCACTACATTCAAAAGGCGAACACAGAATCCTTCCTGAGTTTTGCCATCTGTGACATCATGGGTGTGGAAAACAGCCATTCAGAAGGAATCCGCACAGATGACCTCATTAAGGTGCTAGAAGGACACATTGCAGAAGGATACATGGTAATCAATGCACAGATACAACTCAATAGGAAAAAGGCTGGCAGGCTTGAGTAAGCTAAGCCACTTTTCCATAAACAGAGCCTTCAGAGCTGTATATGGCATTTCTTTTGTACAGGCAGCCCCAGTTAAAGATCTTTATCACCCCCTGCTGCGGGATCTCAGTAATTACATGACTGTGGAGGCACAGTTCAGGCTTTTCTAAGTTAGATGGGTTAATATATGGAAAATAATCCCCTAACCTCCCAAAAATTGATACTAAATGTTTTTCCAACTGATTTCGATACCTCTAGGTCTACTTATTAACATATTAAAAATCTAAGAAAATCTAACTTCAGGAGAGGGGTCATTTTCAAGATGGCGTCAAAGATAGTCGGAAGAAGCTACAGTAATTCTGGCTATATCTTCACCATTTAGTTTACAAAGATGTTGGTATTTAAACAAATTGATACAAAAGGTTTTTCAAGTGATTTCAATACCTTTGGGTGTTTTAACATGTTAACAATCTGATAAAATCTAAGGAAAGGAGTGGTTTTCAAGATGGCATCTAAGATGGTTGGAAGAAGCTAAATCTTGATGAGTATTTAGCTGAGAAAGATGTTGTTAGGATTTAATCAAATTTTTGTTGTTAAAAAAAAAAAAAAAAAAAAAAAAAAAATCGACTCAAATTCAACCCTTTATAGTACTTGAGATTCTAGGCCCTAGCGGCGATCTTGAAAATGACTGATTTCTTAGTTGTCATTTAGCCTGTCCAACAGTAAATCCATAAAAAAAAACTTTTCTATCATTTTTTTTTTAGGTTGAACAACATATCGACCCGTCTAAGTATAGTAGTCTAGACTAGTCTATAAACTGCTATGAACTTTTTTCCATCATTACAAAAATGCAACACTATATCTCTTTTGAAAGTAGTTTTGGACAAAAGTGCCAGGTGAATAAAGTGGTCAAACCCGAGACTCTCTCTCTCTCTCTCTCTCTCTCTCTCTCTCTCTCTCTCTCTTTCTCTAAAGTTCATTCCAACCTACGCATTGTCAGAGAATGACAACAGGTACAACAAAAGGCCCACAGTGAATGATCAAATCCATTGTTTGATCACCGTCATACCAGCCGATAAGGTCTCCTTGATTCCTGAGGCCACCATCAACAAAATGAGTGAAGTCAGGGACAAAGCCGCATATATGGGTGAGTTGTGAAGTACCTCATCTTCACTTAGTTCAAGACAACTAGAGAAACTTAATTATGCACAACAGGATTCAAACTGCTTATACAGTCAATGGGTAGGTTTATAGGCATTGTTTTAATCTGTTTATGTGCTGAAACTGATTGAAAACACCTCGTGAGCCAATTGTGCTCAATCAGATTACAATTTGAATTGGATTGACAGAGGTGGTATACATGCGTGTGCATGTATCCGGCAAGTTTGGGGGATCTAAATGGACTCTTTTGCCATTAATAGCCTTGTTTTAATAGCTTAATTGTTTACTTATTTTACTTTTTGTCTGGACTATCTTTCTTTTTCTTTCTGAACGCATTTTCACTACATGCTTTAAAGTAATTCAGTGTATGAGACAAATAATTTTTCACGTGTGTGTGTGTGTGTGTGCATCTCTATCTATCTATCTATCTATCTATTCATTGCTACAGGAATTCCTCAGGTTGCAGTCCTCACTAAGATTGATGAGACGTGTCCTGAGGTGGCCAAGGACATCAAACTCGTCTACAGGAGTAAGAAAATCAAAGATAAGGTGTGTATGTATGTATATATGTATATATTAGTGTGTATATATAGTAACTGACACTTGGATTAAAGGAACAGGCAATCACTATTTTCAGTATCCTTTTTGTCAATTTGTTTTGATACCATCTCCAAAATTTATTTGGATGACATAGCTTTATGAGGGGTGGATAAATAAAAGTTTTATTCCCATCAGCCAGGGCCGTCGCAACAAGGCAGGCAAACCAGGCAATTGCCTGGGGCCCCAGGCTGAAAGGGGCCCCCAAGATTGACTGTTTAATCATTTTAGTAGTTTAGTTGGTGATGTTTTTCAACAAAAAATGACTTTAAACTGGATTTAGACAACTGTAAAATACAGATAATTATATTGATGATGTTTGAAAATTATAACAATGTGGTTCATCTAAGTATTTACGGGGAGTGAAGGGCCCCCACGTCCTGTTTGCTTGGGGCCCCCTATGTACCTTGAAACGGCCCTGCCATCAGCCATCCTGGATGTGCACTGTACAGTTCTAGGTGGAGGATAGGAAACCCCCACAAAAGAAGAAGAAGACGAAAAACAGTTAGAGCATGCTAGTACTAACCAAAGATCATGGAATACTCCGCTAGAATCCTCTCTGTACTAACTGTAGTGCCATCAAACAGCAATTAGCATGTTTTTGCAGTGCCAATAAGACTGAAAAATGTTTGGAAGGCTAGTTGTACAACACAAACTGCATAATGATGCTTTAATTAAGACTTCACAAAGTGGAATGTGTGTGTGTGTGTGTGTGTGTGTGTGGTGTGTGTGTTCAGATGGAGGAGTGCAGTATGAAACTTGGAATCCCTAAGAACATGATCTTCCCAATAAGGAATTACTATGAGGAGACGCAGCTGATCAATGATGTGGACGAGCTGTTGCTGTCTGCACTGAAACACATCCTCAACTTCGCCAAAGACCACGTGGTGTTGCCACCCTCTGCTGACCGGCTAGCCAAAAAAAACACTCACGCAAACCAAGCCAATGGACAAGTGGCAAACTTAGCAACCTCTGCCGTTTCCAACTTGTAGAGATTGATGACCAGTTTTCCCAACTTGTAGCTTCAGTTTCAGTTATGAATAGTTACAGCAATAGTTCCAAATAACCCTGCTATAAAACCTTTCTGAGTGCTGTCAGAATATAATAGCGTATTAGTATAAGGTTATTTGCCGGCAGTACGTGACAAATTCCTCACACCCCTCATCTTAGGAACGCCTCTAACCAAGGAGTTGGACTTCTAAGCTCAGTTCATCTCACATACTGTGGGTGTGTTGATGGGTGGCAAGGTGGCACGTACACCACCAAAAATGAGACACTTGAGAGATCATAAAACTCTCCCTTTCCTGATATCCTTATTCATTTGACCTCAGCAACCTTTTGCGAGTAGCTAGGAATGTGCTAGCTCAAGGGCGGAAGCTCCTCAAATATCCTTTATGTATTATTATTATTATTATTATTATTATTATTATTATTATTATATTGTTTATATTTATAGCGCTTTGGCTAAACTATATGTATGAAATGTGCTATATAAATAAAAGTGACTTGACTTTAGCTCATACTCAGCCTTTGTTACAGTGTTGTGGTTCCTACATTGATGGGAGGCAGGGGATGGACGGCAGATTTGACACTGAGATGTTCAAGTAGCCTAGTTGTAACATTAGGCTAATACTATTAGCTACCTACTGTATGCCCAGTCGCACTGGCACACACACACACACATCTGGAGAAGGTCCAGTGGTTTATACGGTGTGTGTGTGTGTGTGTGTGTGTGTGTGTGTGAGAAAGAGAGAGAGAGAGAAGAGAGAGAAGTTTAAAGTCCTTTGTTCGCCCCCTGTGTCTTATACTGCTTTGATTATGAGTCATCAGTTACTGTAATAAGAAGATAGGAAGAGAGCAGAAGAGGTCAAAAGGGAGTTATTACAACACTGAAGCAATGTGAGGACACACACACACACACACGTTTGAAACGACCAAACGAGCACCTAGACAGACCGACTGATAGGAGAGGACAGGCACTGACATTGATCGAAAGCAAAGTGCCCGACAACACAAACAGCGTAACATCATACAAAATTCTGACTCAGGACAGAAGCTCTCATTCAGGTAAGAGAAAAGGAGCAAAACCAAATACAGTTGATAGAATTTCCAGATCTGTAGCTTATGGTTTGCATGTGTGTGTTTGTTTCACAACTGAAAGTTAAAAGGAATAAAACACATGAAGGTGGGTGCATGTGTGTGTGTGTGTGTGTGTGTAAGAGAGAGAGAAAAAGAGAGACAAGGTTATGCATCTGAATGAATGTGTGTAGTAGGTGTACGAGTGTGTATGCTTGTGGAGGAGAGAGATTTTGAATATTTTGTGTATTTTGCTCTTGTTTGTTTTCAGGTTTAAATCAGCTGTGGGATCATGCCGCTGTTTAAGAAGAAGGAGGTACGTTAAAGGAATACTCACTCTCTTCTTCTACTTAGAACTATTCCTTGAAGGCTCAATGTCAGTAGTGAGAATTCCATTGAATTTCACACTGTTAAAGGATATGCTCAAACCTTTCAATATAGACCTGTAGACTGCACTTTACTTTCCATGCACTACTTTACTTTTCCATGACATTCAAAAGTGCACAAAACATTGAAACTATACTCGGAATTGAAGTATACATATGATTTGTTTTATCACATTTAGCCCCTTTTCTGGAGTCCCTAGAATGAAATAGAATCACACCAAAATTGTAACGATTGGTCCTTTCTCGATGCAGTATTTGGCTCATTTACAACCGGCCAATCTGCCTCAGAATGGCAGAAAACGGGCTAATCATAATACAAACTGAACTTCTCTTTTAACTTATACTTAAGTAACTCATAATTCTGGGGTGAAAATCCTTTGGCAAACACCAATACTTGCACTAGTGCTGCAAGTTCAGCAAGCTAACTTCTACAAGGCTACTTAGCAGAAACCTGAAAAGACCTAGGCCCAGTCCCATTACTATCACTTCACTATCACTTCCCCTCGATTTTGGCCCTAACACTCGGTTTGCGCGCTCATGTGTAAGTGTAGGGTGTCCCAATACTTTAGGGACCGAGGGATAGTGGCTTTCAGCCCTTCAAATCGCCCCTTCAAACGGAGGGAGGTCTGGTGCAGACTTCGAACGAAGTGAAGTTGAAGTGAAGATGAAATTACCCACGGTTCTTTGCGAACTGATCAGCTAAACAAAAATGATTGAGTGTCGGTACCCGATCTCTGTCCTCAGCTCTGGATAAGAGCTTCATAAATATAGCTACTATTGCAATTAAGCATGTATATATATATATTTTAATGTCGGGATATCTTAGTTTGATGTAAATTCAGTTGAATTCCACGCAGGTGTGTCAAAACATGACTATTAAAAAGATCGAGATTTTTCAAAGTGCGCGTCGGTACCCGATCTGTGTCCGAATGCACGAGCTGTGTCCCGTTGTCTCAGCTCTGGATAAGAACTTCAAAAAGATCGCTACTGTTGCAATTAAGCATGTATACATATTTTTTTATGTCGGGATATCTTAGTTTGATGTAAATACAGTTGAATTCAGCACTGGTGTATCAAAACATGACTATTAAAAAGATCGATATTTTTCAAAGTGCGCAAATCTTTCAACAGAATTACCAGATCCTCTCATGTGGGTGATTTTCTCAATGATAATTTGTGGATGACGGCTTTTGAACAGTTTATGCCGGTTTAGAGCCTTATATCCGTTCAGACGCGTAAAACAGGTGAAGACGTTTTTACGCAAGTGTTGTCCCATTTATTAGGGGAAGATTTGCACTTCTCACTACACAATCGAGGGGTGTCTCATCTTGGAGGGAACTCGAAAACGAGTGCTACTGTTAGGGAAGAGAAATGGGACTGGGCCCTAAAGTGATAGTTCGGTCCTTCAGTCATAGCCGCCTTTTATGAGCAGACAGCGAGGAGAATGGAAGAAAAATGGAAAACCCAAGACCGAACATGTATGCAAATATGTTTCAACCCTCTTTTTACTGAATGTTACTTACGAGCAGGCTCAGGGCCACAACAAAATGTAAAAGAGCAGTTTACACTGAGTCAACACCACCAAAAACCTTCGAAATTGAAAGTAAGATTAGTTTTGCGGTCAATTTACTGTAAACTGCTCATTTGCATTCACACAATGAGGTTCGAAAGTCTCTGATTCTCCTCTTTATCTAGAACAGCAACAAGTCATGTATGTGATTGAATGATACCAAATTATCACTTTAATCTTTGAATCAGGGACAATAACTACAATAATATCTGATGTTATCAGATTGTGTCGGGAAATGATTTCAGGTGAAGGGAATTATAGTCATCGTTCTAGGCTCAGTGCCCACTGATGACAGAGAGGTGTACTACATGTAGTCAGTTGTGCAGTTATGCAACAGTAACTTCCATGCACGAGCACACTTGCAATCTGCACACACAAATTCACACTCACTGGCAGCAGGCTGTCTCTCTCTTTCTCTTTTTCTCTCACTCACACACACACACACACAAACAAACTTATAAAACAATATTCCAGATTTGACTATGTTGTTTTAGTTATAAATTCTGGACCACTTGCAAAAATTTGCAAAAACAAAGAAAGAGTTATATATTGGTCAGGACCACAGCAAGTCAGCTTTTGCAGTCATTCTTCATTTCAGAATTCCACATGAACTGTAAATTTAAGCACATTCTTGACATCCTTGTCTCTATGTTTCAGAAAAATGTGCCACCACAAGAGCCTACGTGTAAGCTTTAACATCAACAAATATTTTATAACTATTTGTCCAGACAAACTTGATTACCTGCACAAATATCCGTGACCGTAGGGAAGTACCTCCTTTGCTATCTCTAGTTAGAAAATTGGGCTGCATATCCCTACTGTATATCTGTTTCATGATTTGTTTTACTTTCCAGTGACAGACACTGCCTGGAGGACTGTGGAGTGGGGGTGAGTGTAAGCCTAACGGTCGGTTTCCACAGGACGAAAACTCAGAATTTTGCCTAGGTGAATCTTCGCTGGGGGGCGTGTACCAAGCAGAGCACTCTCTGGACGGAGCAGGTTGTCTGGGTCGGTTGCGCCGGGTTGCCCACATTAATTAACCTAGCAGCTAAACTTAACTTGGAATTGGGATTTACAGTGGTTTATTTACCCCCATCATGTTCGTGTAACACACACAAATGTTCGTTTTGGTTTTATTTTAGTGCTGTCAAGCGATTAAAATATTTAATCGCGATTAATCGCATTAATGCCGTAGTTAACTCATAATTAATCGCGATTAATCGCAAATTTCTTTCTATTCTAAATGTCCCTCGATTTCTTTTTGACACATTTTTCTTTAATTATTTGGTAACACTTTACTTGACGGGTGAGTACATAACACATTCATAGCAGGTTTCATAAAATACTCACAAAGCATTCATGACTGTTTCATAAGACATGACTCCACCTTCATACGCAACCCTTCATAAATGTGGAAGGTAGAATGTCGATAACCTATCAAAATAAAAGTCCAGTGGTCTCAAAGCAGCACTGCCATTTATGTTTGTCACTTGATCATGTCACACCTGAATATTTCATGAATATCTTAGGAAGTCTACTTCAAATGTCCTTTAATATACAGGTTGCGAAGTATTCATAATCGCTTATTTGAGTATAACACTGAGAGGTAGGTTTTTAATTACTTTGAGATGACCTCGGAAACAATTGGACATTCCCCTTTTGAATGTGGGCAAGGTATAAAAAATATATTTACCCCAAGGTGAGATTTTTTTTTTTTTTTTTAAGAAACATTTAAATTAGATGCTTGCTCATGATCTGATACTGCATTTGTCCATTACTCTGATTTGACTTGATCAGGGAACAGGTTTCTTCAATGCTTCAATGCTTCTTTGAGACCATCGGACAGGGGCAAACATTTATTTATTTATTTATTTATTTATCTGTTACCTAAATATGTAGTATCAGATACATCAGGGTCCACATACTGGTCAGCTCTAGTTTACCTCTCGGTGGTAAACTCAGATGAATGATTGTGAATACTTCGCAACCTGTATAGTAAAGTGACATTTGAAGTAGACTTCCTAGATATTCATGAAATATTCAGGTGTGACATGGTCAGGTGAAAAACACACAGGGCCGGTTCTAGCCTTTTTGGTGCCCTAGGCCAGATTTGAGTTTTGCCCCCCTTTTCTAAAAATGTAAGAGAAAACCTGAAGAAAAAAGGTAAGAAATGTATTGTGATGCCCCCCTGATATTTGGTGCCCTAGGCGACCGCCTCGTCCCACCAAGTCCACACTATCCCTACCCCCAGCACTCAATTGCACATCGCCCTCATCATCAACCCCCCCCCCCCCCCCACCAAAAAAAAAAAAAAAAAAAACATTCATTCTACAATAAATATCCATACATTCATTCCATTCATTCCATAGTAAAAAAATTCCCACAGCCCTATGTTCCCACATTTGTGAGAAATTCTTATTTTTCACAGAATTTTCGGAAATTAAGTCCTATGTTCCCACAGCCCTATGTTCCCACAACCCTATGTTCCCGCATTTCTTAGGAAATTTGGGAAATTGGGCCCTATGTTCCCACAGCCCCATGCTCTCACATTACAAAGATTTTTTAAAAAATTAGACCCTATTTTCCCACAGCAATATGTTCCGATAAGGGCATGTTCACACCAACACAGGTAATATTTATCCAGTTAGCCCTTCCGTTCACATTAGAATAGAGGATTCTGAAACTGAAAATGATTCCAAAAAATTATTGCTGAGGTGGATGAATCTGAAATCGTTGTGAAATGTGGATGCAAAACATTCTGAAAACGAGAGTGGATGAAGATTGTTTTCATTGTGAATATTAATCTAGGCAGCACAAAAGAACCTTAACCCTTACCCTAAACCCCACTACCTTGAAGGCGCCATTGAGGGCAAATAATACCAAAGATCGAATCTTGCTTGAATTTACATAGGGGGTCTACCAGGCAGGGGTAGAAATGTGGGACTATAGTACCTGACTTTGAAGAAAGAACTCTTAGAAATGTGGGAATATAGGTCTGTGGGAACATAGAGCTGTGGGAACATAGACACGCTCCCATCGTTAGGTCGTTGTTAGCATTGAGCTAACTGAAGTTATTAAGCTCATTTCTACCAGCCACGATAGCACTCGTATACAATGTTAAACACATTCGGGGACGATGTAGACAGAAACTATGGCCCAAGGACCCTTTAATCAAATAATATTTTTTTCATGTAACGAAGTCATGGATGCCCCATGATGTTTGCAAAATGTTGTACTCCCGCCCTTGTCTTGTCACGTAACGTTCCGAATGAACATGATTGGTCATCGCCTGGCGAAATTCGCCAAAAGTTGAAGATTTCTCAACTTTTTTCGCCGGTCTTGGCGAATTCGGCACTCGCAGGTCGAAAATCGCCTCCCATTTATTTCAATGGGAGGTAGGCGAAATTTTCGCCCTGTGGAAACCGACCGTAATGCTATGGTACTGTAGGGTCATTCCACGCCAAGTCACCCAATTTTGAGAAATTTTCCCAGTTCATGCCATGGATTTTTTTGAAAAAAATCATGTCCTTAGTCCAATCCGTTTTCTGCTGTCCTGCCAAATCTCAGAGTTGTACACCAAACCGTTTTTGAATAATAAAATGATGAAATATAGCTGTATGGGAAAATGTGCCTCTATATGTTAAGCCTTTCCAAATAAAGGAATTTCACTGGATAAGGCTGTAATTTTCACCATGTTTAGATATGACCCTATTAAGAATTTTGTAGTTGGATTTAATTTGTTTATATGTACATCATAGGTATTTTGGAATGAAATGTGAGTATATGCCCAAACGTCAAATCAATCACTTTCAAAATTCAACATTTCAGTGAGGTTTCACTTTTCAAGTTTAAAATTTTCTGGGAACGCAGTTTGACCACTGATCTTTTAGTAAAAAATTTTGAAAATGTGTGCCATAAACGAAGAACAAAATACAGTGGCTCAAACATGGCCACTTGCTGCAATAAGGTATTTTTGGCCAACTTTGGACTATTGTTTTTCATAAAGGGAAATGACCGATGCCTTCCATGTTTTTTCCCGAAAAAGATAATCTTTTTCTCAGAAACATACTAAAATTTCAGAGATGTGTTACATCCCATTCTTCCTTTTTAGATTTTGTGAAGACATCAGACCTATCTATGGTGATTGTCATTTTCCCTGGGTTGCCATGGGTGTTTGTTTACACAAACCATGTGCTTCTTTGTTGATATAGCCATGTGCTCTTCCCACTGTGACATTTAGGATTTTTCTTCATCTTGTGACTCCCTTTTTCGGGTTAGACAGAAGACCATGGACAGTGTCTAGGTCCTCAGAAAAAAATCTTGAAGAAAATCACAACATATTGACATGCCATCTGATATTAAATATCAACAATGTGGCCAGTTCATGCCGGAATGTAAATTGTATTACCATTATCTTTATAATAGCATTTGAATTCTGAAATATGTCGAAATGAAAGGCTATATAAAGTGATGCGGGACAATATTTATCTATCTCGTTTCTATTACATATTGTTCAATCTAAGTATTATAAACTAATTTAAACAAATGAAACTATTACATTGTGAGTCAATTGCAAGGCAAATCTTCCTAAGTCAGGTAAGAGCTATCAATCATAAGAAAAATATAATTTCATTTTCTGTTAACATCAGTATCTATTAGCAATGCTAACTGCATGCACTGTTTGACATGAGGCGTGTCTAATTTAATTTAGACACCTGCCTCACAACATATGCATTCTTAGTTTTGTTTCTGATGTGCCACATCCTCTAAGCAAATGTGTCAGGCTTCTCAATCATGGTTGCCTTTCTCAGCCACACCTGGCTATAATTGAGGTCAATTACCCATAATTCCAAAGCTAGACTGGTGATGTTCAAACCACCCAAGGTTTGTGTTATTTGTTATGGTAATTTTCACTTTAATGCTAAATTTCAACAAAAGTGAAAATGACGTGTGTAGGCTAACTTTGTTAGGGAATGTGAGCATGAACACATGGAGTATGGTAATATTGCATGTTGAAACCCTTACTGAGTACAGCAGGAAATGGTATGCCACAGCATGTGAAACATTTGCTGAGGGGTAAACCATGCTGGTTAGTAAATATTGCTGTAATGCATGTTCTTGATTGAGGCACCCGTTTACTCAGAGCATGCATTGCTTGTCAAATGAAATAATTGTCATCAATAATGATAGTGATGCTATTTAAAAAATAATTTGCCTTTAAGCAAAGAAAGTGATGCGTTCAACACATTTTGAACACTTTATTACTTGGCAATTTAGTAATACTATTTAAGGTATCATGCATTCTTTGAAATTCTGAAACATTTGGATTTGATGGGAGAGTGGGTCTAATATTACATCCCTGCTTTTATGAATGATAAACTTCTGAAGTTGGATAAAAGAATGTGCTCTCTAGGTTTTTTGTATGTGGTTAGGCCTGTTCCTTCCTTCTATGTTCATATTTGACACTTTGCAATGTTCAAATAATCAATATTTATGTGTAAATAATTGTGAAAAAAAAAACATTCAGGAACAAGATACTAAATAAATCAGACACAATGATCCAGAGCACATGGCTACATAAACAAATCAGCACATGGTGGGCGTAAGGCAGGGTTTCCCAAAGTTATAATACATAAATAATAAATAATTGACCATAGACGATGCTTAACACCACTAAACAGAGATACATTCTTTCAAAACAATGTAAAGTTAAAACAGTTTCACAGGCATTATCAGATCTTATCCCGGGCCGCACTTTGAGAACCTATGGTGTAAGGAATCCACAGGAAATTGACTATCACCAAAGGTATGTTTGATGACTTTAGAAAATCATGAATGGGGTAACGAGACAGAACACATCTCTGAAATTTTTATATGTTTCTGAAAAAAAGTCAATCTTTCTCAGAAAAAAAAATGGAAGGGATGCGACCTTTCCCTTTATGAAATATAGTGGTCTAAAGATGGCCAAAAAATGTCTTTTTTAGTCAGAAGCCATGTTTGAGCTACTGTATCTTGCTTATAATTGCATGCAAACATGTTCTACTCATAGCATTTGAAGAATGTGAGTACCACTGCATTCTCAGAAAGTTTTGTGGCAAAATGTTGAAAATTCAATGAAATATTAATTTGGAAATATGAACATTAGACATTTCAGTATCAGAATTCATTTTCCACCATAGCTCGCCATATTCTACATAAAACAAGCAAAAGTCAGACTAGAAATCATTGTTAGGGTGATACCTTGGCTTTGTGAAAATGACAGCTTTGTCGAGTAAAATTTCTTTATTTGGCAAGGGTTAATGTAGGGAGGTGGTCTTGCCTGTACTGGCATATTTCAAAATTTTATATATAAAAAAGTGTTTGGTGTACAGCTCTGAGATTTGGCATGATGACACTACTTATACTGAAGAATATATGTGATTTTTTTCAAGAAAATCTATGACATGAACTGGGAGACACTAGTTGAGTTGGCATGGAATGACCCTGTAGTATTGCTTAAAAATTACCTTCTCAACCCAACGGTAACCAATGAATTACATGGTCCAACACAAAATTAATTTGCTAGTCACTTGTGGAACTGTACTGAAAAACACCAATCATTTTAAACAACCAGTCGAAACGATTGAATTTTGTTCTCTCCATTCGTGCCTGTCTGAAGAAAATTGGAATAGGGTTTCAGAGTTCTTCAAATACTTTGCTGGCTCTCCTACCCTAGTTTTAATGTTTAATGCTTGTTGCTTTGCACTATACTCAAAATATTTTTACAATTTTACAAACAGCAAAAGGACAGAAATGATCAATCATATCAAGGAACTGAAGTTCAAGTATCCAAATGTCAAGTACCTCCGTATCCTGGTCTCTGGTCCAGTGGGAGCAGGGAAGTCCAGCTTCATCAACTCTATCAACAGCATCTTCCATAACCGCCTGACTTGTGTAGCTGCTGCAGGTGATCTAGGCAGCCGTAGCTTCACAGAAGCGGTGAGCAATCTGTTTATCTACCCAGTCAGACCAGCCTTGAAAAGCTCAGCTTGCGCTTAACATGACGCTTGATCCAAACAACGCAAGGTTAAAGCGGCAGCGTTTAACGCCTCTTCATACAAAAATGATTGGCCAAGGTTCAACAGAAGCGTTTAGACATCTGATTTTTACACAGCAAAAATATATTTCTCAAAATGAGATGACAATTTTATCTACTATGTATTACAGTAATATGATACATTGGGAAATTTGCATAGTAATATACACTATAATAATATTATGTATTTGTTAAATTATATTTTACAGTATAAAGGACGTATGCAATATATTATTGCCACTTTCATAGCGGTATATATACAATATATATATGGGCAATTCCAGCGTTATGGACGTGACATTTTCATGCATTATTGATGAACAAAAGGCCACATAACCTCTGCAAGCTTAGCAGTATTTCACTTTTTTTTCATATTCTTATGCAAACTTTGTGGCTTAATACAGGCAAACTCAAAAAATTCATATCATGATTTACATCCTAAGAATATGAGCCTTTCAATTTGCGTTATGGATGTGACAAAAAACGGACAAGCTTTTATGGGAGATTACAGTTTTTGCTATGAATTCTGTGAAATTTCCTGAGAAACGTAAATATTATTCCATTCATACCAAAAAGGACACCTCAGTGAACACAGAAAACGACTTGATTTAAATGTAAATGTAAGATAAGTTGGTTTTCATTGGGGTTATTGTGGGAAAAATGACGTTATGGACGTGACATCTGGAAAAACCTTCCAAAGTCCTACAAAACAAGTGTGAATGGTGGATTTTGACCTGCAACGATTGAAATAGTAATACAATGATAGAAAATAACATTGCAGGTTTGTGTGTGTTATCACCCACTTATTCCCATTATAAGCCCCTCCATAGACTTACATTATGGCTGAATGGTGTAAAAATGTTAACAAATAGATATCCTTTTCGAAACACAGAAAACGACTTGATTTAAATGTAAATGTAAGACAAGTTGGTTTTCATTGGGGTTATTGTGGGAAAAATGACGTTATGGACGTGACATCTGGAAAAACCTTCCAAAGACCTACAAAACAAGTGTGAATGGTGGATTTTGACCTGTAACGATTGAAATAGTAATACAATGATAGAAAATAACATTGCAGGTTTGTGTGTGTTATCACCCACTTATTCCCATTATAAGCCCCTCCATAGACTTACATTATGGCTGAATGGTGTAAAAATTTTAACAAATAGATATCCTTTCGAAACTTGCTCAGATGATAATGTACATCGAGACAAAACGTTTTTGTATTGGAAGTTTTCTGAAAGAATTTGTATGTCCATGTAGATGAGACTTGAAGTTTTAAGGTGAGGTTTACTTTTTCGTGGAATTGCCCATATATGTTATTGTATATGTAGACATATGGAAATTATAGTCATGCCGGAAATTGACATTGGGAAATTGTTATAATATAGGATATAAGTATTTGTTAGCAGTTGTTCCAGTGAAGACTTTTGCCTTTAATTATTAGTTCCGTACCCACTACATTAGAGATGGAGAAAAGGACCTGCCGTTTGCCTTCTGTGATGTCATGGGACTGGAAAGCGGGGAAAGGGGGTTGAAAACAGAAGACCTCTACAAAGTCTTAGAGGGGCGCATCAAAGAGGGCCACAAGGTAAAGACCACAGTTCAAATTCATGTATCAAATTTATTTATCCTTTGTTAAATTTGGAGTGTTTGGTTAATGTAGCCCTAAAATGCAAGCTTGCAGCTAAGTAAACAGATCCAATCTACTAAAAATTAAACTTTCATTCCCTTATCAGTTAGTGTTGACTACCGTTTCACTAGGCTATTTGTTATGTGTTGTATGAAGTTCGGTCACTCTGATACCTATCAACAGCATTTAACAAATGTGAAACAGCAGGTCTACGGATAGATTCATTCTGGATTAATCCTCCAGGAAAGGAAATTTGGTGTGCAGTTAGAGACTGCATATGACTAGCACGTTAAGTTAGAGACACATATGACTAGCACAAGACTAGACTTTAAAGCGCATTGAATGTCATAAAAATACAGAATCTCTCTCTAGTTTAATAAAGAAGCCCAGTCTACGGAGAAAGATGAAGACAGTCCTAAACTGAATAAAAAAATCCACTGTTTGATCATCGTGGTATCAGGAGAAACAATCTCCCTGCTAAAACAACCTCTCATCGATAAGATGTGTAACGTCCACAAAAAAGCTGTTAATCTAGGTGAGTTGGATATACTGTTGATGGTAGATTATTGTTTGTTGTCATAAAATGCTGATCATGCATATTGGGGTGGGGGCAAATGAGCAGAAATGGAGGTAACAACCATGTTGACCAACATGTACTAAAATAAGCAGTGCTGTGCATACATTGCCTTGTGTTTAGGGGCAAAACAACTGTTTTGTTTTGTGACATTCTACCATATGGGGCCATATGTGAGCCTGTAATATTCAAAACTGTATGAATTCCAAGGAAATTACACATTGTGACAAACTGTGTGCTTGTGCATGTGTGTGTGTGTGTGTGTGTGTGTGTGTGTGTGTGTGTGTGTGTGTGTGTGTGTGTGTGTGTGTGTGTGTGTGTGTGTGTGTCTATTATTGCAGGAATTCATGTGGTGGCAGTAATGACAAAAGTGTGTAGCACATGTCCTGAGGTATCCAAGGACTTAACAAAAGTCTGTCACAGCAACAATATCAAAGAGAAGGTATGTTTGTGTATGTGTGTGTGTGTGTGTGTGTGTCCTCTGCACTGCTTATATTAACAGGACATTTTCATTTTGAGGCATTTTCATATTACTTTAAAAAGCACTCTATTATTTCACCATAGAACAACAAAGAATATCACATTCCTTGTTGAACATGCATGTATGTGTGAACACTGCATACAGCGAGGATTCTCCCTGATGCAAAGTACAACAAAGTGCTAAAAGACATGGAGCCAAGCACTTTTTTAGACTGAAATCAAGGGTAGACCAACAGATGAAATAATAAAATTAAAGGAGCAGTGTGCAGGATTGTGGCCAAAATTGCTACTACAATCATATTCAAAATATTTTGCTGTCTCCATTTTTCAGAAGAACCTCCTAAACATATCCTTGTTTTATTTCCCACTTTGTCATGATGTATTTCAGGTTACTTTTTCAGTGAATTTACACATTTACACATACAACATTTTTGTATCATATACATATATAAAAATTGTTTTATATTTTTTATGAAAGTGAATGGGGGGGGGGGTGGGGGGGGCGGTTTTAATAGCTATTTTTATACAGTACTCATGAACATTTTAATGGTGGCGCTACGTCACTTAGGGGAGTCGTGGTTGCCTCTACTTACAGTCCCAATGCTTTTTCATGGTGTATCAGGCATAACTATTTCATCTACAGTTACATTACAGTAATTACCTCTGCCAAGGAGGTTATGTTTTCAGTCGCGTTGGTTTGTCTGTTTGTTTGTCAGCAAGATAACTCGAAAACTACTGCACAGATTTGGATGAAATTTTATATATTTGGATGAAATTTTATATAATTGTATATTGTGTCTGTGACCATATTGTCTTGGCGGAGGTCTGCACCCTATGAGCGCTTTTCTAGTTTTTCAATGTAAAAGTATGTCTGCATCGTTTTTCCAACTTAATAATAAGCCAGATTGCTAATGTTATCACAAACAGACTCGTGTATCAAAACGTTTCCCATATCACAAGAAGACAAGATCTGTTTTGCACAAGTATCCGCCGGGTTACTGATTCAGAAAAGCGGCAAGTCATAAATTAATCAACAGAAAATACACGTGTCTATATGTAATATCCTATCTATCAAACATGGGCTACATCATAAACAAAAATGTTACCTCACCCGCTGCATCTGATGTGAGTGAGGTAGCCTAATCATATACATATACAATCCTATAGCTTGCAACATCTACATGAAGTTAATTGCAATAGCCTAGAAGTTCGATGCGTGCATCAGACGGCTAATCAAATGTGAAGGGGAAAGAACATGAAAACAGCTGAAAGCTTTATGGAAAATTTACTTGCTGTCAAGTCTTTTCAAACATCACTGCCTTGATCACCGTAAGTGACTGTGTATCACCAAGTATTTAAGAGTCCAGGATCAACGCCAAACGTTTGCCCTGGATCCAGGGCCGGATTAACCTATGGTTTTTTATGGGCGGGGGCCCAGGGTCCATGAATTCCAAAGGGCCCTTTCTGTCCCAGTATTACATAAGACGAAAATTATTATTGGACAATTATCTATTCTCCTAAAGTAGTCTGAAATGTGAGCATAAAGAAACACGTGAATATGAGAATACAACCTCAGCTTGGAACATCAGATAATATGTGTCCTTCCATCTGAGGGAGTCCCCCCCCTTCCAAATGAGATGGTTTGGTCTGATCGTCTTTTTGGAGCGGTTGAATCAAATAGTCGCTTGACAAGGCTCACAAAGCTTTTCAATCTGGCATGATAGGCTCACGAATTCGAGGCCACTCAAAACATAGCCTACATCATAAGATTGACAATGGATTCAACTAAAATATATATAGGCTAAACCTAATCATATGCCATATTAAGTTTGGCTCGTAAATATCTAGATATGCGTAAATTATGATGATGCTTTTGAGGTTTGATCATTGGCGCACAGCTCTCTCCACTCGCTCACACACTGCTCAAGTTGAATTTGGCCTTTGCTGAATTTTTGACACTGACAGAATACAGAATAGGCCCATATCCAAAGGCTATAAAACCAGAAAAAAATCTGCGCGGTGCGTACACTCGGACATGCTTAAACCTAAAGAAGGATGTTCGGAAAGTTCAGTTTCAGAGACAGCCTACACTGTATGCGCTACAGCTACAATGATAGCCTACAATGATGCAGGACTGAAATCCAACTGCAACAACCAATTTGGGGTCATTTCATGTCATTTCACCCAATGCCTCCTGCTTGACCATCTCAGAATTTCCTGAAAAAATTCTAGTTAAAAGATAGCATTTTTAATAGTAAGAATCCAAAATATTAGCTTCATACGGTCAATAGTTTTTTTTATAAAAAATATTTCAAATGACATGCTTTTTGGTCACCATAATCTAAGGCCATTTTTAAACAGCAATATCTGGAAAACCATCTCACCTATAGCCTTCAAGTTTTCTACTGTCAATATGTGGTAGTTATAGCCTCCATACATGGAATATCAGGATTGTAGCTCATGATATAGGCACTCAAACTTCTACCAAAGTATGGCTTGGCAATATGAAATGGCAACTTTGAAGAGTTGTCAAGACCCAAGTTTTGGAGATAGAAGACCCATATTTTACAGGAAGTATCTCACGTAACGGGTTAAACAATCTACAAAAAATGGTCACTCTAAGATGAATAGATCCACAGGTATTAGGCCTAAAATATGGGGAAAAACACATTTTTGCCCAACTCCAGAGCCATATTCCAAAAACTGAGTTAATGGATCAGGTCCATTTTTTTATTTTTGAAAGATCACATCATTGTTAAACTTATATGAAAAAATTGGGAGGGTGTTTTGCCCCATTTCATCACAATTAATTTTCAAACGTGGGCTATATGTGGGTGGGTGATTGTCTTTTCCTCTTGATTCTTAGGGGTGTGTCCACCCTATTTCAGAGCCATATTCCAAAAAACTGAGTTAATGGACCAGGTCCATTTTTTTTACTTTGAAAGATCAAACTATTGTTAAACTTACATAAAGCATTTGAGAGGGTGTTATGCCCCATTTTGTCACAATTAATTTTCAAACATGGGGTATATGTTGGGGTTTTCCTCTTGATCCCTAGGGGTGTGTCCATCCAACTCCAGAGCCATATTGCCATGCCATTTACATTGCCATGTCAAAGTCAATCAACTTTATTTGAGACATGTTTTGGATACTCCTCCTTTGCTTTTACCTTGGATCTTCCACCCTTCCCTACATGTTTCTGTTATCATTTCAAATACAGATGCTTCTATGTGAAGTAATATCTGCATGCTGCATCTGAAAGAAGTAAACTCAGCCAAATGCAGCAGCAATACAGTATTAAATTGCACAACTATGTATTTTTTTACTTTCCAGATTCAAATGTAAGACTTAGTTATCTTAAACATTTGCTTGCCTGGTTTAGACAAGATTTCAGACATAGCATAATTAAATTCATCCAGCCCAACCAAACAGACATGGCTTCTACATCATGGTGGTTGACAGACACACCCACAGATACAGCATGTGCGCAATCAAACCGTGATTACCCATACCCCACCACCATAACCAGTCGACTTACATTTATGATTTTTTAAATTTTACTTTCATATTTGTGCTAGTAATTAGCCTTTTGAAGCTCTACAAGCAAAAAGAGAGAAGGTGTAGTCGTCCTGTGATTTTATTGATTTTATTTTTTGGTAGCATATTGGAAAAACGCTAGAGCCACCCTCATGTAGACAACATGGAAGATCATACAAATGGCTTTTGAATCTCATCCAATTTTGCATTTGTTCTTGGTCAACATTGAACATGTAAGGAAGGATCATATTCACACTGCAGTGCTGTTAGCATTGCAGAAAATGAATAATGATCTTCTCTATGCCAAAGAATGGCTTAGATTTGTTTAAAGTGAAGAAATATAGAGATGAAGATTAGCATGGTGATTGTTAATCTTCTGAAACATTGTTGAAGTTAAATGTAATTTTGAAATGAGCGCTAAACTCAAAGGAGAGTTCATTTTATTCTTTCCAAAAAGAAATCGCATTTCACAAGTTATATCTTTTGTGTTTTTATGTACTTCGTAAGGACTTTGCTTACTTCATATTCAAATTATGAAGAGTCAGTAATCAAGAGAGATTTCAGTCATTGTTTAAATTAATGCAATGCAACTACAGTGAACAAAAAATCTACTGTTGACTCTGAAAATGTTTATCAAACACCAAGCACTTTTATTACATGAAATTAAGGTAAAAACATGAATTTGTATGTTCTTCAATGGAGAATACAAAGGTCAAAACATGACTATAAAGAACTCAACAAGGGAGAGGTGAATCTTTTATCAGATCAATTCACATATTAGTAAATGGTTGGATACAAATACAGCAGTCTCCAAAACACATGGCTATGTAAACATAGTCATAGGTAAACACACCCCTAAGAATCAAGAGGGAAAAAAAACAATCGCCTACCCACATATAGCCCATGTTTGAAAATGAATTGTGACGAAATGGGGCAAAACACCTTCCCAATTTTTTTTATATAAGTTTAACAATAATTTTGTCTTTCAAAAACAAACAATTGGACCTGATCCATTAACTCAGTTTCTTGGAATATGGCTCTAAAATTGGGTGGACGCACCCCTAGGAATCAAGAGGAAAAACAATCACCCACCCACATATAGCCCATGTTTGAAAATTAATTGTGACAAAATGGGGCAAAACACCCTCCCAATTTTTTTATATAAGTTTAACAATAATTTGATCTTTCAAAAACAAAAAAATGGACCTGATCCATTAACTCAGTTTTTGGAATATGGCTCTGGATTTGGGCACAAATGTGTTTTTCCCCATATTTGAGGCATAATACCTGTGGATCCATTCATCTTAGAGTGACCATGTTTTGTAGAGTGTTTGACCTGTTGCCAGATATACTTCCTATAAAATATAAGTCTTCTATGTCCAAAACTGGGGTCTTGACAACTGTTCAAAGTTACCATCTCATTTTGCCAAGCCATACTTTGGTAGAAGTTTGAGCGCCTGTATCCTAAGTTATGCTTGAGCTACAATCCTGATATTCCATGTCTGGAGGCTATAACTACCATATATTGACAGTAGAACATTTGAAGGCTATAGGTGAGATAGTTTTCCAGATATTGCTGTTTAAAAACAGCCTTTAGATTATGATGCAAAAAATGCCCGAAATGCATTCCAAATGAAATATTTCTTATTAAAAAACTATTGAGGTTATGAACCTAATATTTTGGATTATTACTATTAAAAATGGTATCTTTTTAGTAGAATTTTTTCAGGA